>JAJOOO010084021.1:0-106466 GCA_029582685.1 Solanum piurae
TTCTGGTTCTTCCCTAAGAAAAATGAAGGAAAAATGAAGAAAAGTTGAAGAATATGATATATATAAAGTTCCACCGACCTACGGGACCCGCCTCACCTGCCTGCTTGCGCAGTCTTGCGAAAACGCGAATATCTCTCCATTCTGAAGTCGTATCAACAAACGGGTTGATGCGTTTGAAACTAGACTTGTAGACCTTCGATTTCATAGATCGTGGGAACCATAAATCATTATATATTGGGAGAACACCTCCGAGACATTTGACCCAAATTTCAGACAAATCTTTAAAAAGGAATTTACGGTGACTTTCACCAACTTTTATTTTTTCACTTACCTAACTTTAAAACTTGAGATACAACCCTTGAACACATAAAATATCATATAACACAACATTCTTAATATATTACCCACCTTCCTGGTCTTTCCACGAAAATACGAGTCAATTTAGACGTTTCTAAAAGTCGCGGTGTTACAAAAAGAACTTTATATTCTTTGGTAAATTTAAGAGAATGACTTGAATGGGTAAGTTTTAGGATTCAAATCACTTATATAGGGGTTCTAGGTTAAGGTAAAAATGACATGGTATCAGGATAAATTAATTAGAAAAATAAAAGTGGCCCTTAACTTTCGAATGATGCGAACCACCAAATGGAGGCCCATACGGTCCCGTATAGGGGTCCATGAGCCGTCTAGGAAGTTGTGGTCCCTAGACCAGTGGCTTGGCAAGTCCACCCCCCTCCACACGCCACTTTCACGGGCCGTCTAGTGGCTCGTGGGAGGTGGCCATCCTAGAGGTGGTTCTGCCTCACTTTCACGGCCACCACCACGGGTCGAGTTGCTCACCACGACCCACCTAAGGGCTTGAGGGAGGAGATCCCCTCTTGGCCAAACACTGGAAGGCAACAACGATCACCACCACAAGTCGTGGTGCCCTTTATGGCCTGTATGAGGCTCCATGAAGGGTGCAATGGCTCAGTCATGGGGTTGTTACCTTCTACTTGGCTCCTTTGCTAGACTTCTTATTTCCTAGGTGGTGAATTATCTCCCTCTCGGGAATGTTTGTCCTCGAATGGGATCGTAGATATCCCAAGAAGAAAAGGACTTTAAACTGGCAACCAAATATGCATGCAATCACATAAATGCACATATCCGAGGAGGAAACATCAACTCCAACCTAAAGCATGTTCAAAACATCATCTCATAAAGTCTATATGAAACTCATACTTAAATGAACATAAACATTAGGATATCGGTACATCATATCAGCCTCGGCTTCCCGAGTGGAACCCTTAACTGACTAAGTCCTCCACAACACTTTCACAAAAGCAACTTCTTTATTTCTCAACTTCTTGACTTGCCGGTCTAGAATCTCAACCAGAACTTCTTCATAAGAAAGATTTTCCTTAACTCCCAAACCTTCTAAAGGACCCATAGATGTCGGATCCGTAACACATTTCTTCAACATAGAGACATGGAAAATTGTATGCACAGATGCCAATTCATTAGTCAATTCAAGTTCAAAAGCAACATTACCAGTACGTCTCAAAATCTGATATGGGCCTACATATCGGGGACTAAACTTCCCTTTCTTACCAAACCTCATCACACCCTTCATGGGTGTGATTTTCATGTAAACCCAATCATGAACATCAAACTCAAGAATCTCTTCTTCTTACATCGGCATATGACTTTTGCCGACTTTGAGCCATTTCCAAGCTTTATCTAATAAGACAAACTTTCTCCATAGCCTCACGTACCAACTCGGGACCTATTAGGGAAACTTCACCAACCTATAGGAGATCTACACCTCCTACCATACAATGCATCAAATGGAGCCATACCAATACTTGAGTGATAACTATTGTTATATGTAAAATAAATAAAAGGCAAGTGATCATCCCAATTACCCTTGAAATCAATCACACAATCTATCATCATATCTTCTAAGGTTTGGATAGTACGCTCCTCTTGCCCATCAGTTTGTGGATGAAAGTTTGTGCTAAGCTTAACACGAGTACCAAAATCCTTTTTGGAAAGATTTCCAAACTGAGAAGTGAATTGTGTACCACGATCGGTAATAATGGATAAAGGAACTCGATGAAACTTTACCATTTCTCTCAAGTATAGTCTATCATAGTCCTCCGCAGTATACGAAACCTTGACGAGAATGAAATGAGCCAATTTTGTCATTCGATCTACTATAACCAAAATCGAGTCATGTAGTCCCCGGGTGCTAGGCAAACCAACAATAAATTCCATATTTAAATCTTCCCACTTCCAAGTAGGAATGTTAATGTCTTGGGACAAACCTCCCAGTTTCTGATGCTCAATTTTCACTTTTGACAATTAGGACACTTAGCCACAAATTCTGCAATATCATTCTTCATCCCATTCCACCAATAGATTTCTTGCAAGTCACGGTAAATCTTGGTGGCTCCCGAGTGAATGGAATACTGAGAACAATGCACTTCTGACAAGATCTGTTACCTCAAGTCATCTACATTGGCTAAGTACACCATCTCCCTCTTGAGAGAAAGCATCTACGGACTTTTTAAGTACCGCTTCCTTTAATTCAACCAAAGTTGGATCAAGATATTACTTGGCTTTCACATCCGCAACTAAAGATGATTCTGAACCATTGTGAACCAATAGCATCACCCTTGGTGGACTCCACTAACTGAACACCCAACCGGGTCAATCTATGAACATCTCAAACCAAATCCTTCGTATCTTCCTCAATATGAGAAACACTTCCCATAGATAACGACTAAGAGCATCTTCCACGACATTCGCCTTACCAGGCTGATAGAGAATACTCATATCATAACCTTCAATAACTCAAGCCACCTTCTTTGGTGATGATTTAGATCCTTCTGATTAAACATATATTGTAAACTCTTATGGTAGGTGAAAACATCAACATGAATACCATACAAATGGTGCCTCAAAATCTTTAAGGCTAAAACAACTGCCGCTCATTCAAGATCATGGGTAGGGTAATTCTTCTCTTGGATCTTAAGTTTCCTTCAAGCATAGACAATGACTTTTCCTACATGCATAAGCACACCCCTTATCCCTATTCTCGAGGCATCACAATAAAAATAAAGCCACCAGTCTCGTTTGGTAAGGTCAACACTGGAGCGGATGTTAAACTATTCTTCAATTCCTGAAAACTCTTCTCAAATGCTTCAGACCATATACACTTTGCCTTCTTTTGAGTCAATCCTTTCAATGGAGAGGAAGTTGAAGAGAACCCTTCAACAAACCTTCTATAATAACTAGCTAGACCCAAGAAACTTCTATTATCGAAGGGGATAGAGGTCTAGGCCAACTCTTGACCGCATCCATCTTCTTAGGATCGAACTCAATACCCTTACTTAAAACAGTGTGACCAAAAAAATCCATTTACCTTAACAAAAATTCACATTTGCTAAACTTTGCAAAGAGTTGTTGGTCCTTGAGAATTCTTAACACAACCCTCAAATGATTCATGTTCTCATCCTCGCTTCTCAAATAGATCATTAATGAACACTATCACAAACATGTCAAGGTATTGTCTAAGCACACTATTCATCAAGTCCATAAAAGCAGCCGTAGTATTAGTCGAACCAAACGACATTACCAAAAACTCATAAGGAACATATTGAGTTCGAAAATATGTTTTCGGAAAGTCATCTTCTTTCACCCTCAATTGGTCATAAATCGACCGAAGGTTAATCTTGGAGAAGTAACTTGCTTCTTGTAGTTGGTCAAACAAATCATCTATCCTTGGAAGAGGGTACTTATTCTTAATGGTCACCTTGTTCAACACGCGATAGTCAATACCCATACCAAGGGAACCATCTTTCTTTTTCACAAAAAAAAATATAGCACCCGATGGAGAGATACTTGGTTGGATGAAACCCTTATCCAACAAATCTTTCAATTGTTCCTTCAATTCTTTTAGTTCTGTGGGAGCTATTCGGTAAGGAGAGATATAAATAGGTTGCATAAATGGAAGAAAGTCAGTACCAAAGTCTATTTACCTTTTGGGAAGAATATCAGGTAAATCATCTAGGGAAACTTTTGGAAACTCGTTAACAACATGGACCGACTTAAGAAGGGGGTTTTCGGAATCCGCATCCCTCACCCTAATTAGATGGAAAATGCAACCATTAGAAATTTATCCTTCTAGCTTTAAGACAAGAGAAAAATTGACCCTTAGGCATAGAATTTCCCCCTTTTCTAGTCTAAGACAGGCTCATTTTGGAAATGAAACTTGACTATACGAGTTATACAATCAATAGAAACATAATACGAATGCAACCAATCCATACCATGGATAACATCAAAATAGAGCATATCAAGCTCTACCAAGTCAACAAAAGTAACTCTATGGGACAAAGAGATGGGACACTTTCTATAGACCCTCTTAGCCACAACAGAATCATTAACAAAAGTAGAGAAATAAAAGGGATCTAACAACACATTCGGAAGAACATCAAACCTCATAGACACATATGGCATCAGAAAAGACCAGGTATCATTGGGATCAAATAAAGCATAAACATCAAGTTGAAAGACTTTCAACATACATGTAACCACATTAGGAGAACCCTCTTGTTCACCACGAGTTTGAAGTGCATATAATCAATTTTTTCTTGGGAGAATTAGAACCCGAACCACTAGGAGGAGTTTTCTTATCATCTCTTCCTTTAGTCGTAAGCATTTGGAAATCCCTTAGCTTATGACCTCTTTTTCCACAACCGTAGAAACCATTTGTGCCGACTAAGCACATATCATTGTGCTTCTGTCCACACCTAGCACAATTATACATAGGCAATGAATATCCACTACTATTCCCTCCTTGAGGTTTAGGGTTAGACGCCCTATCTTTGTTGAACTTAGAAGGAGCATTGGAGAAACCTTGACCGAAAAACCTTTCGTCAAAATCTAGAACGACCATGTCCATCAGACATAACATGAGAGAAAATACCATTACTGGTTTTAGTTCTGAGAAAATACCATTACTGGTTTTAGTTCTCTTTATCTCCCTAGACCTTTCCTTAAGTTTCTCCTCTTCGATCTGTTGATCATGGACCATGAGACGAGAAATTTCCATGTCATTATTAAGCATGACGGTATGACACTCTTTAACCACCATTTCAGACACACCCAAAACAAACTAACTCATCTTTGCCCTAGGATCAAAAATCATGGTCGGAGCATATCGAGATAGTTATATGAACTTCAAAGCATATACCTTCACACTCACAGTTCCTTGACGAAGGTTGATGAATTAAAGCACCTTTGCCTCCCTCATTTCAGTGAGAAATAACCTATCAAGGAAATAAACTTTGAACTTTTCCTAATTGAGAAGACCCGCATTTTCTGGCCTCCCCCTCTTTTAATTGGTTGAACCAAATTTATGCAACGCCCTTAAGTTGATAAGCGGCCACCTCCGTCTTTTCCACCGGCGTCACTCCTATGATCATCAAAACCTTGTAAAACTCATCAATGAACTCTTTAGGATGTTCCTCAACCTTAGAAATAAGAAACTTCGGAGGATTCATTCTAGTGAAGTCCCTCACTCTAGATGTCGTTGTACCCACATTTGGGTTTATGGGAACCGCAACCTCCATATTAGCTTGGGCCAGCACTTGGAAAGCAGCCCTAAACTCTGCATTAGTCACTTGCTCGACCAGATGGTCGACCGGAGCTTGATATCATGACCGAGGATTCACCAATGAGAGTTTAGGGCTGCTTACCAAGTGCAGGACCCCATACAAGCCACTTAGCATTTATAACATAAGAAATAAAACATAATATATTTAAACACAATTCAAGTCAAATAGTTTTTTTATAAAGAAAAGTGCAAGTCTAAAACACTTGTCTCAATAGTCATCCAATATAACAGAATGAAATTGGGACTAGCCCATACATCATGTTCAAAAGTGAAACAAAAGATAGAAACTAAATAATGGAAATCCATCCTCAAACCATGAGGACTCACCAAGCTCGAGAATCTCGAAATCAACCATTAGTCACAAAACTGAGGACCCTAACTGTCGGACCGTACATTTGGGGAAATGTAGGCAAGAGTATGTGTTAGTACTAAAAAATGTGCCAAGTATGATACCCATGCATAAGACATTTAAATCATGCTAAAAGAGGATATTTGATGACATGCAATTAACCATGCTAAAAGATGATATAAAAGGGTTAGAAAACATAATTCATAAGACATGGTCAATGCAAGCTAACATTCTTTAAAGGCTTTGAACACATATGAGATACTTCTGAAGTAACCTTCGTTCATTATTAATGTGGGGAATCATCCTTAACCGACATAGAGACCATGTGAGCTATAACATGATACCCCGGTGTCTCCCACCTCGAAAAGGGTTGTCCTACTTGCCAAGGTAGAACCATGAACTTCTAGATTAAGTTGATCCACTAGCTAATGTTTATCTAGACAATCATCCTATGGGGACACATTGGTAAGGGATAAAGAGATTGCTACTAGAAATCCGACCTCTACTAATGGGAGAGCTTCCATCTCAATATCCACTACGTGCTAAGCATAAATCCCACAGAATTGTCATTTCTTACTTGTTCTTATTATCCATGGAAGGGCATGTCATCTTCCCAATCCAAGCTAAGTTTCATTAGGATAGCTCTTCATCATTGATTCATTTAGGTGAGAAAATCTTTCAACCTTAGAATCCCATTCAAAATCATGCTTTCATGTGTTTATGGAAAATTTCTTTCAATAAACAACATTAACATCATCATTGACACTTTACTCCAAAAGCATCCTTAAAGCATTTTCTTAACTTTCATAAGAATATGCATAATTCCATAATTTGCCTTTCATTGCTCAAAACCCACTTTCAATCATCAACATTTAGAAAACATGGGTTATCTATGGATTTCATCATAAAATCATGTCAATCTATCAGTACATGCTTAATTTCAATAAACTCATCCTTCATAATCAAAATCCCATAACATATGATCATAACTTAAAAACATGGGGATTACATGTGCTAGAAGGATTTGGGAACTTCATGGATGAAAACTATCATACCTTGAAGACAAATGCTAATCTTCAATGGAGAAGTGGAGACTTTAGCTTGAAACACTAGGTGAATCCTTCTTCTTCTTCAAGTTCTAGAGAGAGAAATATTTGAGAGTTCTTTTGTTTTTGTGAGTTTGTAGAGAATGCGTGAATGGGTTGATTTGGGGTTTGAAATCACTTATATAGGTGTCTTAATGAGGGTAAAACGACATAGTATAGGAGTTAATTAATTAGGAAAAAACCCACCAACCCCTGAACTTAACTGCCAGCCACCACATATGGACCATTGACGACGGGTCGTAGTCAAGTCAACAGGTCATCCATCGTTCCTGGTCAGTAACTCATTTTTGGGGTCTTGAACCATGGGGCCCCAACAAAGGACCGTGGTGTGCCCAAGGATCCATTGGTCAGGCCGTGGTTCTTAACCTTTAGGACCTTATTGGGAGGGCCATCCAAAGACCACATCTACGGTCTGTGGTCCCATTCATGGGCCGTGGGTGGTCCTCGATGTTGCCACCTGCAGTTTTCCAAAGTCAGCCATAATACACTCTTGCGAATACGGGGTGTTAAAATATCTCCCCCTTGGGATAATTCGTCCTCTAATGAGATTTTAGGCATCACTTAGAAGGCAATGACTCTAAACTAGCAACCCATCATGCATGCAATTTCTTTCAAATGCACACAACCAAGGAGGAATATGGACTCCAAGCTAAGACATACTCAACATCATAAAGAAGATGGAAACAAGCAGTCCAACATAAATGCAATATCTCAAAATGCACATATCCGAGGAGGAAAACTATCAATTCCAAGCTAACATATTCAATGCATCACAAGGGAATAGGAACTAGATCTAGCAACCCAATATGCTTGAAATTTCAACATTTCTCATGTCCAAGGAGGAAGTACCTTCTCCAAGATAAAAGAATGTTCAAAATCCTCTCATGGAACCTTTATGCAATTCACACTAAATGCATATATACAAGGAAGAAACATTACTCCAGGCTAAACATATAATCTCATCAAGTCTATAGGCAACTTATACTCAATGCACAACAACATGAGAGAAATAAATTACATAAACTCATTTTCTTTTCATAATACAAGTTTTTCATGAACGTGCATAAAATAAGGGAATCATGAGAATATCTAAAACATACATAACACCAAAATAAAGAACAAACCATGAGGAACTAATTACCTCAAGCTAGAGTAGGTGTTGAAGGGAAAAGGTGAGGATATCGCGACATCATATCAGCCTAGGCCTCCCAAGTAGCACTCTCAACTAATTGATTCCTCCACAACACTTTCCCGGAAGCTACTTATTTATTTCTCTACTTCTTACCTTGACAGTCTAAAATGTCAACCGGAACTTCCTCATAGGAATGATTTTCCTAAACTTCCAAACATTCTAAGGGAACTATAGATGTCAGATCACCAACACATTACTTCAACATATAGACATGGAAAACAGAATGCACCGATGCCAACTCATTGGAAAAATATAGTTCATAAGAAACTTTACCAACACGTCTTAAAATCTAATATGGGCCTACATATCGGGGACTAAACTTCCCTTTCTTACAAATTCTCATTACACCTTTCATGGGTGATATTTTCAACTAAACCTAATCATGAACATCAAACTCAAGATCCCTTATTCTCAAATCAGCATAGGACTTTTGTCGACTTTGAACCCTTTTCAACCTTTCTCTTATAAGTCGAACTTTCTCTATGGCTTCATGTACCAACTCGGAACCTATTAGGGAAACTTCACCCACCTCAAACCATCCTATAGCAGATCTACATCTCCTATGATGCTTCTAATGGAGCCATATCGATACACGAGCGATACCTACCGTTCTAGGAAAACTCAATCAATGGCAAATGGTCATCCCAATTACCCTTAAAATCAATCACACAAGCTCTCAACATATCCTCCAAAGTTTTGATAGTACACTCTACTTGCCAATCGGTTTGGGGTGAAAGGTCATACTAAACTTAACACGAGTACCAAGAACCTTTTGGAAAGACCTCCAAAAGTGAGAATTGTATTGGGTAGCACAATCGGAAATAATAGACAAAGGCATTCCATGGAATTTTCTCATTTGTCTTATGTACAACTTAGCATAATCCTTCACCGAATAGGAAATCTTGATGGGAATAAAGTGAGCTTATTTTGTAATCCGATCTACTATAACCCAAATCAAGTCACGTTACTGCCAGGTGTAAGGCAAACATACGATAAAGTCCATATTCACATCCTCCCACTTCCAAGTAGGAATACTAATGCTTTGGTATAAACCTCCCAGTTTCTGATGCTCAACTTTTACTTGTTGACAATTAGGGCACTTAGTCACAAATCCTGAAATATCTTTCTTCATTCCATTCTACCAATAAAGCTCCCGTAGATCACGATACATCTTGATGGCTCCCGGGTGTTGGAATATCGAGAACTATGAGCTTCTGACAAAATTTGTTCCCTTAAGTCATCAACATTTTGAACGCACAAATGACCTTGATATCTAAGCACACCATCTCCCCCTTGGGAGAAAGCCTCAATGGATTTTTAAGCACCGTTTCTTTCAATTTAGCCAAAATTGGATCAAGACTTTTCTTAGCTTTCACAGACGCCACTAAAGACAATTTTGAACCATTGTGAACCATAACACCACCCTTAGTGGAGTCCACTAACTGACCACCCAATCGGGCCAATCTATTAACATCTCGAACCAACTCTTTCTTTTCTTTCTCAATGTGGGCAACACTACCCATAGATAACCTATTAAGAGCATCTGCCATCACATTTACTTTACTAAGGTGATAGAGAACACTCATGTCATAATTTTTCAATAACTCAAGCCACCTTCTTAGATGAAGATTCAGATACTTTAGGTTAAACACATATTGCAAACTCTTGTCGTCTGTAAAAACATCCACATGAAGAGTAGTTAAGTTCTAGTTTACTAATGAGCCAGTTATAGAGTGGAACTCGAGTAGTTAAGTTCTAGTTTACTAATGAGCCAGTTATAGAGTGGAAGAGTAGTTCAGCAGTGCCTAAGGGTCGTTTTATCTTGTACCTTAAGGCATGAAAGTTAGTTTCCAAAGGGTACATCTATCACTTAGTCTGAGTTAATGACTCTATTGTTGAGACACCACCTATTCAGTCATTTCGAGTTTTAGTGAGTTTCCATAGGTCTTTCCATACGATCTTCTCGGAGTCCCTCTTGAGAGAGAAATAGTCTTCGGTATAGATATTCTTCCCGATACTCGTCCTATCTGTATTCCTCCATAAATAATGTCTCCAACACAGTTGAAAGAGTTAAAAGAGATGTTGAAAGATCTTCTAGAGAAAGGCTTTATTCGACCAAGTGTCTCACCTTGGGGTGCTCCGATCTTATTTGTGAGGAAGAAAGATGGTTCTCTTAGAATGTGCATAGATTACCGTTAGTTGAAAAAGGTTACTATCAAGAATAAGTATCCTCTTCCGAGAATTGATGATCTCTTTGATCAACTTCAAGGTGCCACTTGTTTTTCTAAGATAGACCTCAGATCTGGCTATATCAGTTGAGAGTAAGAAAAAGTGATATCCCTAAGACAACTTTCAGGACCCGCTATGGTCATTATAAGTTCCTAGTTATGTCATTTGGTTTGACTAATGCTCTTGCATCATTCATGGACCATCTGAACAGAGTATTCAAACCTTATTTAGATATGTTTTTTATCGTATTCACTGATGACATTCTAATTTATTCGAGGAATGAGGAATATCATGCTAGTCATGTCATAATAGTTCTCCAAATACTAAAGGATAAAGAGTTGTATGCTAAATTTTCTAAGTGTGAATTTTGGCTTGAGTCTTTGGCATTCTTAGGCCATATTGTATCCGATGATAGAATTTGAGTTGACACTCAATAGATAGAGGCAGTGTAGAACTCGCCTAGACCTACATCTCTAAATGATATTAGGAGTTTCTTAGGATTGGTTGTCTATTATAGCAGGTTCGTCAAGGGGTTTTTATCGATTTCATCCCCATTGACCAAGTTGACTTAGAAAATAGTTAAGTTTCAATGGTATGAAGCTTGTGAGAAAAGCTTTCAGGAATTGAAAAAACGGTTGACTACTGCCCCAGTATTGACCTTACAAGAAGGAACGCAAGGTTTTGTGGTATATTGTGATGCATCCAGAGTTGTACTGGGTTGTGTTTTAATGCAGAATGACAAAGTTATAGCTTATGCCTCCAAACACCTTAAGATTCACGAGAGAAATTACCCAACCCATGATCTAGAGTTGGCTACTGTAGTATTCTCTTTGAAAATATGGTGTCACTATCTTTATCGTGTTCATGTAGATGTGTTCACCAATCACAAGAGTCTAAATGAGGTGGTTGGAGTTAGTCAAGAATTATGACATGAGTATTCTCTATCACCCAAGTAAAGCTAATGACATTGCAGATGCTTTAAGCAGGTTGTCCATGGGTAGCACCTCCCATGTTGAGGAAGACAAGAAAAAGTTAGCAAAAGATGTGCATAGACTTGCACGATTAGGAGTTCAACTAATGGATTCCAACGAAGGAGGAGTAGTGGTGATGAATGGGGTTGAATCATCATTAGTGTCCGAAGCGAAAGAGAAACAAGACCAAGATCCTATTTTGCTTGAATTGAAGGCAAATGTATATAAGCAAAGAGTGATGGCTTTTGAACAAGGGGGAGAGGATGGTGTATTAAGGTATCAAGGTAGAATTTTTGTGCCAAGGGTGGATGAACTCAAAAAGAGGATCATGGAGGAAGCTCATAACTCCATATATTCTATCCATCCGGGTTCCACAAAGATGTATCACGACTCGAGAGAAGTCTATTGGTGGAGTAGCATGAAGAAGGGCATTGCAGAGTTCATTGCTAAGTGTCCTAATTGCCAACAAGTCAAATGAGAGCACCAGAGGCACGGTGGTATGGCTCAAAACATAGATCTTCCGGAATGGAAGTGGGAGATGATGAATATGGATTTCATTACAGGTTAACCACGGTCTCGCAGGCAACATGATTCCATTTGGGTGATTGTGGATCGAATGACTAAATCAACTCATTTCTTACCGGTAAATGCTACCCATTCAGCAGAAGATTACGCTAAATTATATATTCAAGAGGCAGTCAGAATTCATGGAGTTTTGGTATCCATCATTTGAGATAAAGGTGTGCAATTCACTGCATAATTTTTGAAGTCTTTCCAGAAAGGTTTGGGTTCTAAGGTAAATTTGAATACTGCTTTTCATCCACAAACATATGGTAAAGAAGAAAACACATTCATACTTTAGAGGATATGCTGAGGGCGTGTGTGATCAATTTTAATGGTAATTGGGACGATCACTTACCTCTCATAGAGATTGCTTACAACAATAGTTATCACTCTAGCATCCAAATGGCTCCTTATGTGGATCTTTATGGGAGAATATGCAGATCTCCTATAAGATGTTTTGAGGTTGGTGAAGCTGGGTTGATAGGACCAGACTTAGTTCATCAAGCTTTGGAGAAGGTGAAGATTATTCAAGAGAGCTTGTAAACAACGCAGAGTTGTCAGAAATCCTATACAGATGTTAGGAGAAAAGACTTAGAGTTTGAAGTAGATGATTGGTTTTGTTTAAAGGTTTCACCCATGAAGGGTGTTATGAGATTTAGTAAGAAGGGAAAGCTTAGTCCCCGGTATATTGGTCCTTACAGAATATCCAAGAGGATCAGTAACATGGCTTATGAATTAGAGCTACCACAAGAGTTAGCAGCGGTCCATCCGATATTTCACATTTCCGTGTTGAAGAAGTGTATGGTAGATCCTTCACTTATCATACCTACTAAAGTATTGGTATTAAGGATAGCTTATCTTATGAGGAGATTCCTGTTCAAATTCTAGATCGCCAGGTTTGCAAGTTGAGAACCAAGGAGGTAGCATCAGTCAAGGTTCTATCGAGGAATCAGATTGTTGAGGAAGCTACTTGGGAAGCTGAGGAGGATATGAAGAAGAGATGTCCACATCTCTTCCTGTCCGAAGAAATTCCAAATTAAGGTACGAATTAGTTTCTTGAAACTTATTTTAAGTTGACATGTTGTGTTATATATTGCTAGGTGGGTGTTTGAGCTGAATGTTAGATATTACACCCTTAGTCTATTTAGAGTAATATTTGGAGGACGAATGTTCCCAAGGGTGAGATATTGTAACACCTCGGTTTTTAAAATAACTAGAATTAGAAAGAAACTAAATTGGAAATAGAAAAATCTGAAATTTTGCAATTCACGCTGAGTATGAGTTTTGGGTCAACATGAAACGACCATAACATTCAGTACAAAATACGTTAGGTGGCCCAAAAGATATCAAATGAAAGGTCTTGGAATCCTTTTTCCAACACCACCGAGTTTTTTGATTTTTGAGCTCGTATGAGGGAGATATGCCCGTTTGAAGTCTAGGTGTCCAATTAAAGAAAGTTACCCAGATTTAAGAGGGGTATTTTGGTCTTTTTCTTATCCTATCAGATTTGATTCCTTTTTAGAAATTAATTTGGGGTCTAAACTGATTGTGTTGTTTACACAATCATAATTCATGCTAGGGATTTAGAAAAGAGTTCAAGAGAGAAAAGAGGAGAAAAAAGGAGAAAGGTCAAGATTTTGTTGAGTTCTTGATATTTTGGTTGCATATTTCGCCAAGTGATTGATCCCTAAGAGGTATGTGAGTTCACATAGAGTTGGGTTCGCTTACCCACGCACCAATCATGTTATTTTCAGCGTAATTTCGTCCTAAGAAGTTGAAGGTTTGATGTTCTTGTTAGTGTTCTTGAATTTGCTTTCGTTCTTGTATTAGGATGGGATTGATGATTTATTGATATAATCGTACCGATTTTAAGAGTTGTTTTTTAGTAGATTCTTGTGTACATGTATTGGATAACCGAATCTAAAGAGAAATTGAGAAAAAAAATTTGAATCTAGTCGAATTAAGGTCAGAAAAAGAGTTAAAAAAATTGTCAGAATGTTCAGGGGCGAGGGTGGCGCGACTCGCTAGTACTGCGCCAGCAAGGGCTGGCGTGGCATGCCAGTAGTGTGCCAGAATGTTCTCTCTGAATTTTAGGGGCTGGCGCCACGCGCCACGGTCGCCTGCCCCTACTTGTTTTCCATCATTTAGCCCGTTTGAGTCCTTCTAAAGTGTACTAATATTTCCTATTGATTTTAACTGCTCTAAACGACTTCTATACATCTAGAAATCAAACATGAATCATAACCTTGAATCCATAAATTCAAATTCAAGGTAGAGCTAAGAGCCAAGTCTTGAGAGTTCTTCGAGTCTTTTCAAAAGGTATTTTACAATTATTTTACACTTATTTTAAGACTTGAGCATTGAGTTGAGTAAGAGTAAGAGTGAAGTTCATTTTCTTTAAAATGATATATGTGAACTAAGTATTTCCAAGGGTAAATGTTTTCACATCTAAGATGAGAGGAAACACCGATTTCCAAAAGAGTTTTCATGAGCAGTTTTAGAACCTTCTCTTTTAAGAGAAAGACTTTTGAGTAATAATCTCAAACCACATAAAGAGTAATGTTTTAAAACATTTCAGCTAGTTATATTTTGGGAGTAGTATTGAGCACCGATATGGGGAGGAGTTCAGATAACTTAAAGTCTCCATAAACCATGTAGCAAACAAGGGTAGAAAGGGATCATACATTTTAGATGATGCTTTAATACTTTTTACATAGACTAGTACATCCACTTAGTAGTAGGGTCTATACCCTGGCAAAGTATAGAACATTTCTGGCAGTGTGGGAAAGATGTTATATCATCACATAGCTCATAATGATGGTTGTCGGTTAGAGAATCTCCCGCAGAGTTACTTGTATTTTTATATACAAAACTGAGTTATTATTGTATTTTTCAATACATTGATTGCTATCTAATGTTTTAAAAGCTTTTCTTTATACTGCATTCTTATTTGTGCTTTATATTGAAATGAGTTGAGTAGAGTTGAGACAAGTGTTTTTTTAAGTTCCAGTTTAAGTTTATGTCTTGTTTTAGATTTCCCCTCACATTCTCGTACATTCAATGTACTGATTCCATATGGCCTGCATTATTTTATGATGCAGATACAGGTAATCTGGATCAGCATCCAGCGCTTCGTTGATGCAGTTGAGCTTCAGAGTTGTTCATGAACCTCCTTGCTTTCCGAAGGATCCCTTGTTTACTTTATTCATTCTAGTTTTATTAGGATGTCGTTGGTCTTGTCCCGACGTCCATCTGAGTTAGTAGAGGCTTCATAGATATATAGATATTAGTTCATGAGTCTTTTCATTTTCATTCATTTATGTTGAGACTTGAGTTGCCACTTTGGCTAGTTGAATGTTTATTTCAAAGACATTCTAAATTATCATTTGAGTTACAGTTTACTTTTTAAAGTGCTTTTATTATGAGTAAGTCTTCCTCTAAGAGTTAAGTCGGGCAAAGGGTTCGCTTGGGGACAGTAATGGTTCTCGAGTGGCAGCCACATCCAGGGTGTAGGCTCAGGGTATGACAAGAGATTAGAGCGGGAAAAATATAATGACTAGGGGTGGTTATATAGTTCTTTATTTTTAACCTCGAGTTTCTTATTGAAGCGGTTGTTGGGGACAAATATAAGGTTTAAGTACTATGAAGTTTCTGGGACTTGTGGTAATCAAGGAGAACGAATATGTACTCATAATGGGGTTCAGTGTGGGGCCATTGTTACCTGGATATGTTTTGTGTTGTCCAATATATGTATGTATGCATATACACTGCTTTATAGTATCATTGTGCAATGCATGTTGTGGAAAAACATAGGGAAGGATATTAATGACATCATGTTGATTACCTTACGCAATGAACCTATATACTGTACTTGTGGTTTGAAGTGTCATTTTTATTGTGATTGTGATTGTGTATGACTGCATGTGATTGTTGGTTGGATCGAGTACCATGCCGGTACAAGATTACTAATGGTTGGATCGGATACCACGCCTGGTATGAATACTAAAGGTTGGCTCATATACCACACTTGATATAAATACTAAACCTGGTTGGCTCGGGTACCATATTAGTATACTTACAGTTTGTATTGTATGTGGGTTCCTTAAGAGTACAAGGTATGTGTATTGTGGTTCCATGAAAGGACTAGGTTTATCTTTTTATAATATATTATATTGTTAGGATCCTTGAGTGGTATGGTTTACTTGGAAGATGAGTTGGACTTAGGTGTGGCTTTTATTTGATCATGTGGGGACATGTTTCATGTGAATGTTAACTGAGAATACGGATTGGGAGTCTAAGAAATGTTATAGAAGTCATTATAATGGTATGTCAATTGCTTATTGAAATGGTGGTTACTATGTCAGGCAGAGATCAAGGGTCTGGTGCATGACTTAAGAGTTGGGATTGGTTCTGAGTGTTAAGTTCATCGAACACATATGATAATGGGGATAGAGTCAAGATAGATGAGTTGGTTGAACGCACCAGTTTAAGGTACTATTTCGAAAGGTCAAGGGTGGGAGCATGTAAAATTGAGGGAAGGTAGTAAGATGATTAACAAAGTTAATATTGGTCTTGTTTTGGGGAAACTCTATGTGATAGAAGGGTTAGACAATGATATGATCATAGGGTGGCATAATATGCCATTACAACGGAGAAGATGGAACGTATATTGGTAGAGCTGACAGTGGAATGAGGTAGGATCCTGGATCAAGGTGCATTAGTTATGGGGATTATACCAGGACGGGTAAAAACAGGTGGATAGAGACTTGAGATTGTGTAACTTTCAAATTGTATGCATTTTTCTGATTATCTATATTATATTATGTGGTAGGTTCATATCAACCAATGATGAATATTAGTACGTTTGTTTGTACTGATACTACTTTTGCTATGCCACTTGGAATAGTATGGTTGCAGGGTTAGTGATGTTTCATAGGTGAAGACGATGATGATCTTCAACAACTTCCATTTTTTCGTTCCTTATGGTTGAAGTTGTCTCCTATTTTCTAGTGTAAAATCTACCCTATTAGTAGCTCTTGTACCTATTTATACTAGTTTCATACGAAGGAATTTTGGTCATTGTAATTTTTTTAAATTAAATTTTGATTTTTCATTAGGTTTTAAAAGTGTTATAGGTATTTTATAGACCACAAATTTTAAAAGTTTTCTTTTATTTCTTAAATTTTGTGTCAAGTCAAAGTACCTCACATAAAATGGGACAGAGGGAGTAATTGTCTTCACCTTACTTCAAGTTTCGTACTTATTAGATTAATTAGATGTGATATTTATGTCGAGACGAATTTTAAATCAATAGTGAGGTGTGGTAATATTAGGATTTTATTTTTTACATATTAATTATATATGTTGGACTAGTTATTAAATTGGATGCTCAAAATAATTCACCAAAACAACAATAACCCATTCCACTCTTTTAGGAAGCCCAAACTATAAAGCCAAATGGTCCAGAGGCAAAGTGCACCTTACCCAATGCAGCCCTCATTCTAGAAAAAAGCCACTTCCACATCTTCTCTCTTTCTCAACCATCCCTTTCACTCTTTGTAACAATAGAGAATTGTTTTTTGTTTTATTGTCATTTCAGTAATGTTTTGACCTCTATGTCACAAAAGTGCAACCTTGTATGACTATTTCGAGTGATATCCTGTGGAAAATCACCTTGAAATTTCTCTTGTAAGAATCTCCCCATTATTGAATAGTTTATTATTAACCATGCCTTAGTGCGATGAATTATGCAATACTGGGGATTTTCTTACAAGAGAGCAAATATTGCTTACACCCAAAGTATTGTATATAAATGTTAAAGTTAGGGATCTTGAACGGGGAATATAATAAATAGATGAAATGTTTGGTGACTTTAAAAATATGAAAGTGTTAATAGAGATTAAGTATTGAATATTTATGGCTCTTGAATGTCTTGATTATTAGACATCAATAATGGTTTGTTGGAATCCTTTCTCCTCATCCTTTCCTATTAATATTTCCCTTTTTCCTAAATTGGTTACCTTTTTCCCATATGAAAATGGTATTGTTTTCTCTTTTCTTGGACACATAAATATTATACTTTTAAATTGGAAAAGAGATTTCTTAAATACATGACTTATAGGTAGAAAATCCCCTCAATGTGTGATTATTACCATCAACCATTAATCCACTTATACCAATCAAAAGTAAAATAATTTTTCTTTTAACTAAATATTATTTTGGAACATCACATGAAGAAATAGAACTATCTTTTCGGATAGAACAAGTTTTTTAAGCTTTCATAACATCCATAATTTTGACTTTTGTTTTGTTTACCTATATAAACTATTAAACTATTCACCTTAATTTATAACCTTTTTATTAAGAATTTCCCAATATATTGAATACAATCCTATAATTGTGAAATACAAGGTCATTTTTTTTACAACTTTGATGTGATACTTATTGTCACAATCCGAGCCTACACCCTGGATGTGGCCGGCATTCGAGAACCTTTTTTGGTCCCCAAGCGAACCCTCATCTTGGCTGACTACAAGCGGAAGACTAACTCAAGCATATATAAGCATCAAATTGAAAGAAACGTTTAAAAACAATTTACTGAATCTCAAAAGTTTTGCTAAATATATTGAGTATGAAACATAGGTTTAAATAAAACATCTGAAACTGAAAGACTCTCCAAAACTGTCTATCGGTATAGCCTCTACTATGTATAGACGAGTGTTGGGACAAGACCCAAAACTACTCAAAACGTTACTAATACTAACAACGCATAAAACTGGAGTCCTCCGAAAGCAAGGAGGTCTTACTCAAAAGCAGACGAGCGGATGAAGTGATCTCAAGAGACTCTTGTTGAGGATCCTAAGAAGTTGTATCTACATCATTAAAACATTGAATGTACGAGTATGTAATATATTTGAATAACAAATAACTAAAAGAAAGGACTGTTATAGATAACAATGTACTCAAGCTAAATGTAAAGAAATAAAAGAGTTAAATCATTTAAAGCTTTACAAAATAATTTCTCATCTCTGAACTCAACATAATAAGTGATATATAAAAATACACTTTTAACTCTATTTGGGAGATTCTCTAATCGACAACCATCACTATGAGCTGTGTGATGATACAACGTCTCGCCCACGCTGCCAGAACTGTCCTTTAACTTGCCGGGGTATAGCACACCTCAACTAAGTAGATCCACTAAGCTATGCTTAAAATTCAATAAGGAATCATCTAAAAAGTATGATCCTTTACCCATGTTGGGATACATGGTTTATGAGGACTTTGAGTTGTCTAAACTCACCCCATATTTCTGCTCAATACTACTCCCAATAATATATACTCATGCTCATATGTTTAAAAATATAACTCTTCCTCTGGTTTGAGATATTTCTCAAACTACCCTCTTAAAAGAGGTAACTACTCTTGAAATATCTTTTGAACCCTTAACTCATTCAGAAATCTCAGTTTCTCTTTTAGCAATGTAAACATTGATACCTTTGGGAATACATAGTTCCCTTATACTCTTACTCAATTCATACTTGAAAACTTTTTCTCAAAAACATATCAAAATCATATTTTAATATGATCATTGATGACTGAGGGAAGTCATACTGCATAAACATTCATGGTATATCTAGATACCATACTGCTCATACATTGATGGCATACTCGATTGTCATACTAATCATATTTTAGAAACTCGTCCTCACAACTCATCTTACTTCCTCAAAAATTGAGTTTAAAAACTCAAGTGCTGACTTTAAAAAACTTCTCAAAATTTATAACTCAATTCATAAGGTTCATGCAGAATTATGGGCATAAATGATCAACTCAGAGATCTTAATAGCAACATGGAAACTCAGTACTCAGAACTCAACGATACTACTCATCTAAAAAATACTCAATTCATAGGGTTCATTCTGAAATACAGTTATGAACAAATCAACTCAATAATCTTAATGCATATATAACGATTCAATAATTAGAAATAAAATTTCAAAAAGAAACAGGAACACAAGAACTCAATCAATTTATCTCAAGAATACTCAAATCTAGGGATAGAATCCTAGATTACTCTTTTACTGATTTGAAAGTAGATGTAGGGCATGAGGATGACCTAATCCACCACTGTTATAGCCTTACATACCTGAAAGAACAATGTTTTTGAATAATCTTGAAAAAGAACTTGATTAGAAGCCTTGAAACCCTAGCTTGAAGGAGAACAATCAAGAAAGCATTTCTTGAAATTCTTGAATTAGTTTCTTGAAATCTCTATGGCAAAGAATTATGATTTTCATTAGTGATTCATAATTGTATGGAAGATTTTGAGTTGGAAAGAATGGAACTCTTGGAGAAAGACTTACCTTGAAAAAGAATCTTCAAAAAGATTGAAAGAATCTTGAATTGAGTCTTCTACTTTGATTTTTCCTTAAGGTTTTGCCTTAGAGTTTGAAAGAGAAGAGAATGATGAATGAAGAGATGAAAATCTTATTGTTTTGGGTCATTAATTAGTCAAAAAATTTGTTTAGGATTTTCTTAGAGGTAAAAAGACAAAAAAGGACCCTTTTTAATGTTTTCTCGTCGGCTAATTCGTCACTGCATTGTACCAGGTTACTAAAATCGTCATAACTTTTTACTCAAAATTTGGATTGACGCAAAATTGGTGACGTTGGAAAGAGGATTCAAATACCTCTAATTTGATAGGTTAAGATCCACGTAACTCTTTATATTTTAAGAGATATGGCCGTTTAAAGTTGACCCAAGTAAAACCTTACATCAAAATTTAATCGATAAGGAAACTTTCAACTCAACTTTGTGCTAGGAGTTTTCAATGACCTTAACATCTAAAAGAATTTAGAATCACTCGGTAAAATCCTATTCACAAATAAATAATGACTCGAATCTTATCTTAAATTTTTTTGGGATGTTACAATATTTCCCCCTTGGAACGTCCTCGAATGATGGTTGAACTGAGAATGGAAGGGGTTACTCTTACTATATTCAAGCCTAACTCAAAATCACAACGTACTTAACATAGGGTGATTATTCTTATCTAAATCATAAGATTCGGGTTCTATACCTCGAAATCTCATCCCAAGAACACTACTCCTTACCGCTACATTCAGCTAACCTTGAGCTCATATCACGAAACACCTAATGTATCACACACTGTCCGCATGTTAACAATACCACATTCGATCTTAGAATGTTCACCACTCCATAGACTCCTAGTAACCCACTTTCTAACAACTTCTCATCCTCTCATCATCTCTACAAACTGAACTTTCATGCATTACCACAAGGAAGCTGACTTAGTACTCATTGTAAATTCTTCTTCCACATTTATAACCTTAGATGGAATAAAAACACCATCACTATCACAATAAGAAATAGCAATCCTCTCCCACATCATCACACAACTACTATATACAACACCACTCTCCAAAACTAAAAAGGATTACTTAAAGGACTTTAGGGTGAAAGATCATAAACACAATTCATTTGAGAATTCTAATATAAGAATATGCATGGCATAACATTATGTTGCTAGCCATTGAAAGTAAATCATGAACATGTGAGACTGAACATACTGTGAGACATGATTGCTTATATGAATAGGTTCATAGCATGACACTTATATCCATAGCTTTATGGAGTAAGATTGAGATCAATGGGCTAAAGTATTTCCCCTTCATTCTGAATACTGAGCATAGATGTGAATCTCTCTGAAGTGTATGAACATAGGTCATGAACATAATTCTGATTTAAGAAACATCATCATGATGTTGAAATGACTGAACATTGAGGAATATGCTAGAGTATGAATGGATTGATGTACCTTTACAACTCTTTCGAAAGACATAACTATCTCATTCTCAACACTTGACTTGATTTCTCATCTTATCATCTCCCCCTTAGGTTTGAAACTGACGTTTTTAAAGCTATGGATCTATTCCATCATCTCTAAATTAGTCTACATTCCCTTCACTCTAATACTTGGGAAAGACTTATCTCATGGCTACTGAACTCTACAAAAGCAGGTATTAAGATTCTTTCTAAGATCTCTTTCTAGGATGCTTCTATTAACCTCTTCCCATTAGCTTATAAAGCCGTTTCATCTAACTCTTTAAGGGAAAAATAATGCTTACTTCAGCCTATTCCACATTGACAGCTCAATTATACTCTCTAGGCATACATGAGAACAAGAAACTTAATTGGAACCTCATCTGATTACATACAATCTTGGGTACATGTCAAAATACTCTTATTACTCTTATGACTTAGACACACTACATTGCCCTAATCTAAAAGTAAGGATCTCTCACTTTTACCACTCATATTCATTGCAGCTAACATCTGAATTCCTCACCTACTATATGTAAAGTCTACGAGATCAGATCTCAAGACTAACACTATGACCCTCATGTTGCCATTCTTTTGATCACGATGGTCATCTCAAATTCAAGCCTTATATTTATTACTAAACCTGAATATTAATATGATTTCTCACTTACTATACTAACTTACATCTATTAGATAAAATTAAGAAACAATCGCCCACTAAGACCTCATGACAGTAGTCAATCTTAATCTCTCAGTCTACATCCTTACATATTACTGCCACATTCCACTTCATAACTTAGTACTATTTACTCATTCAATATAGAACATTGCCTAATTAGTTCTATAACACTTTGAATATTATGGTCTCTCTTTCAAAAATCATAAGCCTAGCTTAAATCTATCACCTCATGAATACTCATACTTTTCTATCCAACACCTACAATTGGTTGTTACCAACACAATAACACATCATCATAACCTCCTTTCTAGTTAAACTATACTCTATGTCATCCTAACTAGTAACTCTTACTCTATCTCCTATCATGAACTCTATACAAAATTATTACTTCTTAGTCTACCCATAAGGAAAACTCCTCTTTAATAACTTACTAAGTGCATGACTAAAATAACATAGCTTGCCTCATCACTGTCTCTCTTTCTTAGATTACTATACCTCTGAATGGTTTCCTCTAACTCTAGGGACTTCTACTACTTGATTATAAAATCGCAACTCATACAATCTTTTGAGTGAAAATACAACCCAAGCTCTAAGACACACTTCCTCATAAGGGACTCAAATGAAACAAGGTTTAGAGAACAGAGTCTGGGAGTACATCTCGCTTTTAGCATGAACACATGATTCATATGAATAAGAGTGCATTATTTTGAATCTAAAAACTTAAGCTCACTCATGGGCTTCTCTTAAGACCCTCTGTAGTCTCATGACTTTCTCAAGATTTTTGTTGAGAGTAACTAATAGATAAAGAACTAACTTTTCTTTCCAACTACCTTGAGTATCGGGGATAGTCTAATGAATCTGAGAAACGTACGAGTTTTGAATAAGTTCCTCATGACACAACTCTACTACATGATTTAGAGTATGAAAAAAGGGAAAATTTTCCTAAATGTTTTTAGTCCCTCATTTATAAAAATTGTGCCCTCACAACCATAAATAAGATTCTACTTGACACGGCTTCATAGACACCATATGACACTTGAACTATGTGCTCTGATACCAAGTTTGTCACTGTCACGCCCCGAAGCTACCCCCAAGGCGTAAACACGGGACCTAGGATCATGAATGACCCCAAGCTAACCCTGCTGCCATATCATAAGCATACTAAATTAAACTGAAACAAGAAGTAATGTGTGGAAGCTTAAACATGAGATAAATTGAAATGATGTGCAATACCCAATCTAAGTCTGAATATATATCAATACTGAGCAAAAGTTTAGGACAATGAACTATAACTCAAATACTAAAGCTAAATCTCTTTATGTCTAAAATAAGCCTCTAACTGACTATAGATGTTGGGACATGAATCCAGCTAACTCTAGCAAATACTGAAAGCTGAAATGAAAAGAGTAAGTATAGAAACATGTCTATTGTCCTCGAAATATGAGGACTCACCACAGAAGTTGTTGAACTGGGGAGTGGGAACCGATCTATGCGTGATCTGGATGTTGAGAACCTGAACCTACATCACGAGAAGATGTAGTGCAAGGTATGTGTCAGTACTTGAAAGGTACTGAGCATGCATGATAGAATAAAGCTGAATAAAACATATAACTGAACAAAGCAATAAAGCAATGATATAATCGGAACATGCTAAATATGCTGAACATGCTGAATATGAACTGACTGAATGTAGTGACCAAGTTTATGTCATACTGAAATTGAATACTGAACTGTAACTGATAACCTGGTCAATACACTAGAATCTTTCTGTGGGGGCTACTAATAACCAACATACCACATAAGCTAAATGTGGAATCCGATGTATACTTCCCATTGAGAGGACCCAGTATACCTTGCCAAGGGTATAGAGGCATGACTGGCGTGATCACTAAGTATAATGCCCCCAGAGGGGACTTACCTATGGGGGCACATAGTTCTGGGACTATGAGGGTGACTAACTCTTAGTCCACTTGGTATTAAGCCTACTCCCAAGTGATTATGTAATTAACACATTATGACTAAATTATAGCTCAAAATACTGGCACGCTTACTGAAAATGCAACATTAATATACTGCTAATGAAAACATTCTTAACAGAGGCATGTATTTCAGAATAATCCAACCTAGCAAGTGTAATTCATGAACTAAACAAATCTACACAACTAGGGTTCTGAGTTTCAAGCAAGAACTAAGAAACAATTCCATGAAAACATGATAATCTAATTTGGATTAGTCTAACAACTGAATCACAACATAAATTCTGAATTCTAGAAACCCTAGGTCTAACATGATGTAGAGAATCAAGAATCTGACTGAATTCTAGGGACCTAATAGGTGAAAGGAACCCACTAGTGAAATACCACATACATGGTGACGAATTTCAAGGAGAAATCTTTCGATTTCGGGGTTGGAATAGACGAAACCTTGCTGCATTCTTGGACTAGGGCTGCTCAACCGCTTTCTCCTCTTTTCTTTCTAATCGGATGAATTTTGGAGAATGAATTAACTAGGGTAGGCTCTAATTAAGTTTCTAGGCTAAAGCTAATCAAAACTACATAGTTTAGGGGTTAAACGAAATAGTTTAGGGGCCCAATGCATAGGAAAAAGACCAAATAACCCCTGACATAAAAGTTGTCGGGGGTCACCAACGGTCCGACTGCCAGGCGTCGAGGAGGGTTTAGAGAGGGCGTTTCTGGGGTCTTGATCCACGGACCAGGACCACGGCCTGTGGTCTGACCTACGGTCCGTGGGTCCGATCATGGGTCCACCCTTAGATATTTTTCTGGACTTTTCTGGGAAGGGCTAGAGGTGGTCATCCATGGACCCCACCTGCAGTCCATGGGTCACCCTACGTCCGTGGGTGGTGTCCGTCGGTGGCACCTGCAACTTCTTAAATCTACATTCAGGTCTGTCTAGGATACAAGGTGTTACATTATCTCCCCCTTGGGAACATTCGTCCTCGAATGAAGACTAAACTAGCTGCAAAATATAGTGAAAGAGCAGCAAACCCTACCACTAAGTACTAGAAACTAATTTTTGACTTAACTGAGTTCTAAAAACATGCAAATACGCTGAAAATGCAAGTATAGCTGAAGGAACATGATACTAAGACGGAATTTTATGCATTAGTACTGAAAAACTGTAGAGGAATTATTACCTCAAGATGGAATAGAATTGCAAGGAAAGAGATGAGGCTACATGGTCCTCATGGCTACTTCTGCTTCCCAAGTAGCTCCCTCTACGGACTGGCTCCTCCACAAAACCTTAACTGAAGCGACTTCTTTGTTTCCCAACCTTCGAACCTGACGATCAAGAATTTCAACTGGCACTTCTTCATAAGTGAGACTATCCTTCACAACCATGCTTTTTAAAGGTACTATAGATGTTGGATCACCCACACACTTCTTCAACAACGAAATGTGAAAGACCGGATAGACTGCTGCTAGTTTTGCTGGTAACTCTAACTCATAAGCCACTTTTCCAATTCTTTTCAAAATCCTATAAGGGCTTACATATCTAGGACTGAGCTTTCCTTTCTTGCTAAATCTCATCACCCCCTTCATAAGTGACACTTTCAGGAAAACCTAATCATCGATTTGGAACTCCAAGTCTCTTCTCCTTACATCTGCATAGGATTTCTGACGACTCTGGGCTATCTTAAGTCTATCTCTAATGATCTGAACCTTTTCCATAGCATCATGAGCCGAATTTGGCCCTATCAAGGCTGCTTCACCTACTTCAAACCACCCAACTGGATATCTACATCTGCGGCCATACAATGCCTCATAAGGGTCATCTGAATGCTGGAATGGTAGCTATTGTTGTAGGCGAACTCTATAAGAGGAAGGTGATCATCCCAACTACCCTTCAAGTCGATCACACAAGCTATCAACATTTCCACTAAGGTCTGAATGGTACGCTCTGCCTGACCATCCATCTGTGGATTAAATGTTGTGCTAAGCTTAACCTGAGTACCAAGACCTTCCTGAAATGACTTCTAGAAATGAGAGGTAAACTGAGGACCTTTATATGATATGATAGACAAAGGAACCCCATGCAACCTGACTATCTCATTAATGTATAGCTTGACATAGTCCTCCACCGAATATGTAGTCTTAACAGCCAAAAAGTACGTAGACTTAGTAACTCTGTCAACTATCACCCAAATAGAGTCATGCTATCTGCGAGTACAAGGTAAACCTGTATTGAATTCCATGTTGATAACTTCCCACTTCCAAGTAGGAATTTTGATCTCTTGAGTCATACCTCCTGGTTTCTGATGTTCTACCTTCACTTGCTGACAATTGGGGCACTTAGCCAAAACATCTGCTATATTCTCTTTATGCCATTCCACCAAAAGACTTCCCGCCTATCACAGTACATCTTAGCGGTGCTTGGATGAATAAAATACCTGGATATATGGGCTTCTGCAAGAATATGTTGTCTCAACTCACTCACCTTAGGAACACATAAATGACCCAGATAGCGAAGCACACCATCTCCCCCTTGGGATAAAACCTCAACCTTCTGCTGATGAATTGCACCATATAGCTGAAGCAATATAGGATCATTGTCTTGTTTTTCCTTAACCTCTTCTACCAATGAATATTCTGACCCATTTTGAACTGTTACACCATCATCTGATATGCTCATGAGGTAAACTCCTAAGCGAGCAAGCCGGTGAAGATCCTTCACTAATTCCTTTCTTTCTTCCTCAACATGCGCTACACTACCCATAGATAGCCTACTAAGAGCATCTGCTACTATATTGGCCTTACCAGGATGGTAAAGCACATTCGTATCATAGTCCTTGAAGAACTCAAGCCATCTCCTCTGGTGAAGATTCAACTCTTTCTAGGTGAACACATACTGAAGGCTCTTATGGTCTGTGACCACGTCCACATGAACACCATACAAGTAATGTATCCAAATCTTTAGGGAAAATACTACGGTTACAAGCTCGAGGTCATGAGTCAGATAGTTCTTCTCATGCACCTTAAGATGTTTAGAAGCATAAGTTATACCCTTACCTCGCTGCATCAACACACAACCTAGGCCGACTCTGGATGCATCACAATAGGTAACATAATCTGTTGAACCCTCTAGTAGATTCAAAACAGGAGCTTTGGTCAACCTAGTTTTCAGTTCTGTGAAAGTCTTCTAACAATTATCTGACCACTGAAACTTGACCTTTTTCTAAGTTAACTTAGTCAATGGAGAAGCTATGTATGAAAATCCTTCTACAAACCTTCTGTAGTAACCTACCGAACCCAACAAACTTCTGATATCTGAAGGAGAGGTAGGTCTGGGCCATTGTTTCACTACTTCTATTTTCTGAGAATCCACTCAGATCCCTTCGCTAGACACAATATGCCCAAGGAAAGCAACAAATTGCAACCAAAACTCACATTTGCTAAACTTAGCGAATAACTGGTGATCTTTGAGAGTTTGCAAGACAACCCTCAAATGAGTGGCATGTTCTTCCTCATTCCTAGAGTAAATGAGGATATCATCAATAAAGACGATAACGAACAAGTCAAAATATTGCTTGAACACCCTGTTCATCAAATCCATGAAAGTTGCAGGAGCATTGTTTAGTCCAAATGACATAACTACAAATTCATAATGACCATACCGAGTTCTGAAGGCTAATTTTGATATGTCACTGTCTCTGACTCTGAGTTGATGATAACTGGATCTGAGGTCTATCTTCAAAAAATGACTAGCATCCTGAAGTTGGTCAAAGAAATCATCAATCCTGGGGATAGGGTACTTATTCTTGATTGTGATTTTATTCAACTGCCGATAGTCAATGTACATCCTGAGAGAACCATCTTAATTTTTCACGAACAACACTGGTGCACCCCATGGGGAAATAATGGGTTTGATGAAGCCCTTATCTAAAAGGTCTTTTAGATGCTCTTTCAATTTATTAAGCTCAGCTGGAGCCATTCTATAAGGAGGAATAGAAATAGGCTGGGTATCTGGAAAGAGATCAATTCCAAAGTTGATTTCCCTTTCGAGAGGAACTTTGGGAAGATCTTTTGGAAACACTTCTGGTAACTCATTCAGTACTGGAACTGACTCAAGAGTTGGGGTTTCAGAGCTTGAATCCTTAACCCGAACTAGATGATGGAGATACCCCTTAGAAATCATCTTTTTGGCCTTAAGGTAAGAAATGAATCGATCCATAGGCACTGAGTTACTACCCTTCCACTCTAAGATTGGCTCGTCTGGAAACTGAAAATGAACGATGATAGTTCTACAATCAACTTAGGCATATCAGGAATGTAACCAATCCATGCCTAGAATGATATCGAAGTCTACCATTTCTAACTCTACAAGATCTGGTGAGGTGACTTTCTGTGAGACTGTGACAGGGAAATTTTTGTATACCCGTCTAGCTATAACTGGGTCACCGACTGGAGTACAGATAGAAGGGTTCTGAAAGAGTTTCTGGACTGACACAAAAGTTTACTGCTATATATGGATTTACAAAGGCAAGAGTAGCCTCTGGATCTAACAAAGCATAAACATATAAATGAAAGACTCATAACGTACCAGTAACCACATCAGCAGAATCTTCCTTGTCCTGGCGAGCCTGAAGAGCATACAACATGTTCTAGCGCTGACTGCTGCCTGTACCAGATGAGTTACCTAACTGAGTCGGGTGACTTGCTAGTGCTGCTGAAGTTGTAGACTGAGCCCTACCATTGTTACTTCCTTGACTCTGTTTAGAAAAAAGACAATCTCTCAACCTATGACCAGTATGACCACACCCAAAACATCCTTCCTTCCCTTCAAGACACTCGCTCGGATGGTTCTTACCACACTTAGGACAAGTTGGGTAGGTCCCATTACCTGAAACACTCCCCTGAGACTTAGAGTCTAATGCCCTATCTTTCTGATCCTGCCGATACTTGGAGGATGGAGCACTAGATGATGAAAGTGCTGGAGTTGAATATTTCTGCTGGAACTGAGAGCGATTTCCACCACCTGATTTCTGCTGAGAATACTCATAGTTGCCTGTCCTAGCCTTCTTATTGTCCTTAGCCTATTCCCTAAGCTTGTCTCTCTCAACCTGCTGAGCATGAGTCATAAGCCTAGAGATATTCATGTCTTCTAGTAACGTAGCATTTTGGCACTCTGTTTTTACTAAGTCGGATACCCCATACAGAAACTTATTCATTTGTTCCCTTGGATCAGCAACCATGTGAAGAGCATACCTTGAGAGTTGGGTGAACTTAAGTCTGTACTCTTGGACTGTCATGGAACCTTGCCTCAAATTCATGAACTTTTTTGCCTCCCTCAACTTAAAACACTCCCAAGTGATAGGAACTGCATTCGTACCCCTGTTTTCTTTCCATTGAGTAAACCAGATATGAGCTACATCTTTAAGCTGGTAGGACGCCAAATCTACCCTATCATTTCCAGTCACTTGCATCACTCCAAAGATTTTCTTGACCTCATCAATGAAGTTCTGGGGATCCTTACCAAGATTTTCTTAACAAAATCCCGAACTCAAGATGCAGTTGACCCAACATTAATGTTAGTATGAACTGGGGCATGCTGATTTTTCTGTTTAGTCACACTCTAAGCCAAAAGCTGAATGACGTTCTGAAACTCTGCAGTTGAAACTTCCTGATCTGGGACAGGAGGAGCTGCATTAGCATTGCCGGCATTCTCATTCCTTGCGTAAGCCCTACGAGGAGGAATGATCTGGAAATGCATAACGATGGATTAGAAAGAGAGATCATACCAACGCATGATAAGAATATTAAGAAAGTGAAGTTTTCCTAAAAAACTTCGTAGCCTCTCTCTTATTAGATGTGGTGCACTTCACACCCATGAAAATGACTCTACTTACTGCGGATTTTATAACATCCTAGGACTCTTAAGCCTAATGCTCTGATACCAACTTTGTCACACCCCAAAGCTACCCCCAAGGCGTAAACATAGGACCTAGGATCACGAGTGATCCTAAGCTAACCCTGCTGGCATATCATAAGAATACTTACATAAACTGAAACAAGAAGTAATATGCAGAAGCTTAAACATAAGACAAACTAAAATGATGCGGAATACCCAATCTAAGTCTGAATATATATAAATACTGAGCAAGAGTTTAGGACAATGAACTATTCCTCAAATACTAAAGTTGAATCTATCTATGTATGAAATAAGCCTCTAACTGACTACAGATGTTGGGACATGCCCCCATCTAACTCTAACAAACACTGAAAACTGAAATGAAAAGACTAAGTATAGAAACATGTCTATTGTCCTCGAATTATGAGGAGTCACCACTGAAGCTGCTGAACTGGGGATCGAGAACCGATCGATGGGTGATTTGGATGCTAAGGTCCTGAACCAACATCACGAGAAGATGTAGCGCACATTATGCATCAATACTTGAAAGGTACTGAGCATGCAGGATAGAATAAAGCTGAATAAAACATATAACTGAACAAACCAATAAAGTAATGATATAATCTGAACACGCTAAATATGCTAAACATGTTGAATATGAACTGACTGAGTGTAGTGACCAAGTTTATGTCATACTGAAACTGAAAACTGAATTGTAACTGATAACCTCGTCAATACACTACAATCTATCTGTGGGAGCTACAAATAACCGACATAAAGCCACATGAGCTAAATGTGTAGTCCGACGTATACTTCCCATCGAAAGGACCCAATATACCTTGCCAAGGGTATAGAGGCATGACTGGCATGATCACTAAGCATAATGCTCACAGAGAGGACTTACCTATGGGAGCACGTAATTCTGGGAGTATGAGGGTGACTTAACCTTAGTCCATGATTAAACACTATCAAAGACACTTCATCCAATACTAAGCGTCAGCGATTGTTCAATAGTAAAATAACCCAACTAAGTGAGTTGGGGTCAAGTCCCAATGGAGTAGTTTTTCCTTTAAATTCGAAAATGAAGTTGTAACAACAATCCCTTTAAGGAAACACTTGTTACACCTTTATGGTTTGAGTTCAAATGTCTAATTTCACTCCAATATCACGAATCGACACGAAATAAACAAATAGTAAAGTAGAACTAGGGGAATTGACAAGCCAATTGTCGAATTTTACTTTAGCGAGTGAATGTTGATGCTAACAATAGGGTAATTTGTTGTGGGTAGGTCAGGCCATATATAAAATAACTTTCTTTCGAACTATTATCTTTTCTATGCTGAATTCTCACGAACTTCAACGCTAATCGGAAGATGCCCAACCCTTTGTCCTCATCAAATCCACTCTCTTGAGCTGGGTACAAAGGACAGGTTCCTTGTTTCACTCTCTCGATCTGGATACAAAGGATAGGTTCTTTGTTTCACTCTCTCGAGCTGAAATCCAAGTAACCCACTACTAAGGATGCAAAGTTTTCTACCTTGATTATGTGCCTCTCTCTCGAGCAAGCTCACCACACTAAACTTGTTATACTAAATATGCAAAACAACTTCAAAACACAACAGCAACTCAAACCCACTTCAAACTAACCCCATTATTTGCAATTCAACAATACCCACTTAGCAAAACTCAACAATTTCCTTCATAGTCAAAACCCCAAGAGAAGGGTTTTAGCCACTTATATAGAAAATAAAAAAATAAACACTGATCCTCACTCCCATAGTTGAATACAAAATGAGAATTATATGAGGAAATCAACTAAAAATCTTCTCTATTACAAAATCTCTAAGAAAATCTTGCTAAAATCACCAGGGAAAGCCTTTGGTAGTGTTTTCTCTCTAAGTAATTTCTTCCTCCCCATTTTTTGAATGAATCTCTCTCTGGCCAAAACTAATTTAAACAAGTCTGATGTGTCATTGTTTAAGACCACTCAGCGAGGTAAGTCGGGCGTCACCGATAGATCGGTGACTCGCCGATTGTTCTTCATCTCGCCTTCAATTTTCACTTCTTCTTCGTCTGGCTACTATAACCTTAGGCGATCCAGGTTGGGATCGCCGAATAACTCTGCGACTCGCCCTTTTTCCTTCTATCTCGCCCATCAGCACTTGCTTGAATCTTCTTTAGCACTTTTGGCGACCTAGTTATCTTTTGCTGAATAGATCGGCGACACGCCGAATGGAATTGTTGCTCGACGAATTCACCCCTATTTTAGCTCCAACAATCTGTAACTTTAGGCGGTATCTTGGCAATTTGGCGATTCGCCGAATGACATCGGCAATCAACATGTCTTCATTTCTTCATTCCTTTAGCTTGCTTTTTTCCTCTTTTTTTTGCTCAATAGTGTCCACGCATAGTTCCTAAATCCAAGTACCTAAAATTCAAGGGTTTAAATCATTTATTGGCAAAAAATATGCATTTGAGGACACTAAATCTATTAAAATAAATCCCTAATGAGTCCAAATCATAGACTCATCAACACCCCCAACTTAAACTTTTGCTTGTCCTCAAGTAAAACTCAAGTTCAGCAGTTCAAAAATGATGTCTCAAACAGTGCTACACAAGAAGACTCAACTTACTCATGCAAAGAGCAATTGTGTACTCAAAGAATCAAGTTGTGACTCACCATTGTCAAAGAATCTCAAGCTTACAATACTTGCTTCAAATGCAAGTTTAACCTTAACAAAGGTACTCAAATGCCCTCACACAAAGTATGATTTCATATTCACACACAATGGTTCATAATTTAAAGCTCCGAAATAAAATACAACTCTCACACTCACAAAGTTGAACACAATGTATGATTTCACCCATAGGTTTACCCTTATTTTCCAATCAACACTTGCTTCAGCTCACTCAAGATCAAAAAGGTCTTTTCAAGGCTTGTAAAGGGGCTGAGTGCAAAGGTATTGTCATTTAGGCTTAGTAACTTCTATCCTTATGAAATGTTGTGTAAATAACACTTCCTTTCCTTTTCTTCATCAATTTCATTCGTGCTCAAAAGTCATCCCATTATTCACTTTCCATGGGCTGTTGGAAACCCCATTTTCTTTGTATTTTCACATATTTATTCCACAACTTATTCATTCTTTTTATTTTTATTTTTCATTTTTTTCTTCTTTTTCTCTTTTTTTTTGTATGGAAGGGTTCTATTTTTCTCAAAACCATGGGTCAAAGGGGACTTTCTTGCACTTCTTGATTTACCTTCTCTTTTCACCACACCCCCAACTTAGGATTTTGGCCTAAGTTGTCTATTCAAACAAACCACAAATCATGAGGATTATGGGTAATGGATCAAGAAATGTCACAATGTCATCAAGTTTCTTCCAAGAAAAAGGCTAAGGTTTAAAGGGTGCTCAAACGGGATTCAGACACTCACAAGGTATGCCACAAAAGAGGTATACTATCAAATTTGTTTCACACTATTCAAAGTTGCCTAAGATCATATCAAGAGATTGCATCACTTAGTCAACCGGACCAACGGGGCAAATTCTAGGTGTCATCACACATGGTTCACGATAAGCTCATCACACAAGGCATAGACACCAATGTCAAACAAGACTCCACACTTTCGCCAGTGTGCAATGCTCATCACAAGAGACTCAATTCGATACTTGGCCAGTCACAACGAGATGCAACGAGTTCACATATTGTCTATGCAACTTCATTTGGCCTCGTCGTAGTCACACATTCATTTTTGTTCGATTATGAGCGCTATTCAAGTCATCGGTATTGATCAAAACTCATACTCAAATTCGCAAAAGAACAACCACATTCACAAACAGGAAAGGTGGCATAAAGAGGAGGAGGTTCACTGAGGAAACTGTACAATTTCTAACCCCCCCCCCACCAAAAGCATTCAACATTGTCCTCAATGTGGGTAGAGAACGGGCATTACCGCAAGTAAAACAAAATAAGAATAATAAAGACAGACTAACAAGAAATGAAGACATTTTAGTGTGTAAATAAGTAGAGTAGGGGAACGAGGAATCTTCACTAAATGCCCAGTTGGTGAGAGAGTAAACCAGTCGCCAAATGCTTTGGCAATGCGCCTAATGTTCTATAGGTCGCCCTTAGTTCTAGTGGACTGCACTCCCAGAGAAGGGCAGATTGGCGAAGATGTAGGAGGTTGCCGAACAGTTTGGTGACTCACAAAATGGACTCAGAATATCGCCGGACGATCCTTGAGGAACGTAATCAACGTCGAAAGCAAAAGGGCGAGGAAAATCTGGTCACCTAAGCACATCGGCGACTCGCCGAACGGTGAAGGTATCCCGCCGAATGTTCCAGAGTCTTAGTCCCATTTTTTAGGTTCATAAGGCAGACCCATTTGAGCTCGCCGAACGGGTTCAGTGACTCACCAATAACATTTTTGTCTCGCTCATGATCCTGTTCCTGCAAATCAACACACATATTATTTAAATACATTAACACTTGGGTTGCCTTCCAAGAAGCGCCTTATTTAACGTCGTGGCACGACGTGGAAATGTTCTCATACATCTTCCAGATACACCACCTCAATCAAAGAGATCTCCTGGCACTCTCCAAAGTATAACTTTAAGCGTTGCCCATTCACCTTAAATGCAGGTCTTTCTTGACCCTCAACTTCTATGGAACCATTGGTGAATACTCTTGTTACTCTAAATGGTCCTGACCATTTGGACTTGAGTTTTCTAGGAAAGAGTCTAAGTCGGGAGTTGTATAGTAATACCCAATCTCCCACCTTAAACTATCTCTTAAGTATCTTTGCATCATACCACTTCTTCATCTTTTCCTGAGAGCTGAACTTTCATAAGTTTTAAATTTGAATGCGTCCAACTCATTTAACTTCTCTACTCTCTCTTTTGAGGTTTTTATCCAGTCCAAATTCAGAGCTTTCAATGCCCACATTGCTTTATGTTCTAACTCGACTGGTAGATGGCAAGACTTCCCAAAAACTAACTGATACGGAGATATACCGATTGGAGTTTTGTATGCGGTGCGATACGCCCATAGTGCATCATCAAGCTTTCGAGACCAATCAGTCCTATTAGAATTCACTGTCTTAGCCTAGATGCTCTTAATCTCCCGATTTGACACTTTAAGTTGACCGCTTGTTTGGGGATGATATCGAGTCACTACATTGTGTTTCACCCCATACTTACTCAATGCAGCTGAGAACTATTTATTGCAAAAGTGGGATCTACTATCACTAATAATAGCTCGAGGAGTACCGAATCTGGAAAAGATGTAGCGTTTCAAAAATTGAACCACACTTTTCCCATCATTGTTTGGAAAAGCAACAACTTCCACCCATTTAGAAACATAATCTACTACTACCAAGATATACTTATTACCAAAGGAACTCATAAATGGACCCATGAAATCGATTCCCCAAACATCAAATAGCTAAACTTCTAAAATGGGAGTAAAGGGTAACTCATGTCTTTTAGACATTCCACCTTGCTTCTGACATTGAGCGCATTTCTTCACAAATTCATGCGCATCCTTGTAGAGGGATGGCCAGTAATACCCACTTTCGAGAACTTTAGCGGCTGTACGCGCACCGCTATGATGGCCTCTAACCAGTGAAGCATGACAAGCATGGAGAATTTCTACCGTCTCTTCTTTCGGAACACACCGTCTAATGATATGATCTGCACACTTTCAAAACAAGTATGGTTCATCCCAAAAGTACTTTTTAACGTCTAACATGAACCTCTTTTGTTGTTAGAAGTTCAGTTCATCAGGCATTAATCCACACACTATGTAATTGGCGAAATCTACATACCAAGGAGTTTGTTTGAGAGTTATTGCAAACACTTGTTCATCGGGGAAGGAATCGTTTATGTCAACCTCAGGCTCGTCATTCTCCTTGCCCTCTAACCTTGATAAGTGGTCAATCACCTGATTTTCTCAACCTCTTCTATCTTTGACCTCAAAGTCAAATTCTTGCAATAGCAGCACCCACCTTATCAACCTTGGTTTTGCATCCTTTTTTTCATTAGGTAACAGAGTGCAACATGATCAGTGTGAACAATTACTTTAGTGCCTAACAAGTATGCTCAGAATTTCTCAAATGCATAGACTACCGCAAGTAACTCTTGTTCAGTAACGGTATAGTTACGTTGAGCACTGTTTGGAGTCTTGCTTGCATAATAAATTGGGTGAAAAAGTTTGTTGTGTTTATACCCCAGCACAACACCCAATGCCGTTCCACTTGCATCACACATTACTCCAAAAGATTCTGACCAATCAGGTCTAATAATGACCGGGGTAGTTACTAATATCTCCTTCAAGCACCGGAAAGCCACCATGCAAGCATCATCAAATTGGAATTTCACCTCCTTCTCTAATAGTTTACATAAATGATATGCAATCTTTGAGAAGTGTTTGATGAACCTCCAGTAGAAACCGTCATGTCCTAAGAAACTACGAACCCCCTTTATCGAAATTGGCAGTGCTAATTTCTCAATCATTTCAATCTTCGCTTTATCAACCTCCAGCCCCTTTTGTGACACCTTGTGACCAAGTACTATTCCTTCTTTAACCATGAAGTGACATTTTTCCCAGTTGAGGACCTAGTTCGTCTGCACACATCTTTGGAGAATTTGTCCTAAGTGTTTAAAGCATGTCTCAAAAGTGTCACCCACAACTGAGAAGTCATCCATAAATACCTTCATTGAATCTTCTACCATGTCGGCAAAAATCGATAGCATTCAACACTAGAAGGTTGTTGGGGCATTGCATAATCCGAATGGCATCCTTTTAAAGGCAAAAGTTCCATAGGGGCATGTGAAGGTGGTTTTCTCTTGGTCTTCCGGTGCAATGGAGATTTGGTTGTAACCGGAATACCCATCTAAAAATCAATACCAACCTCTTTCTGAGAGTCGATCAAGCATTTGATCCATGAAGGGCATGGGGAAGTGATATTTTTCAATCCATGAATTTAACTTTTGATAATCCATGCATATCTTCCATCTGGCCACCGGCCTCATAGACACAAGTTCCCCTTTTTCATTTGGGACCACTGTGATACCCTCCTTTATTGGCACACATTACATTGGGCTTACCCATTTGCTATCAGCAATAGGGTAGATCACACCTGCGTCTAACCACTTTATTATATCCTTTTTCACTACTTCTTGCATTGGTGTGTTCAATCTCCATTGATGTTCAACACTTGGTTTACACCCTCTATCAAGCTGAATTTTGTGAGTACAAATACAGAGAAGAATGACCACTATATCAGTTATGGTCCAACCTATAACTTTAATATGCCTTCGTAACACCTCAAGAAGGCAATTTCTCCTGCCATTCAAGCAAGTCAGCCGCAATAATCACACGTAGAGTGTTATTTACCCCCAAGAAAGCATACCGGAGATAGGGGGAAGTGCTTTTAATTCCAGATGTGGTGGTTTTTTTGTTGATGGTTTTGCGGGAGAACTCTCTATTTTTCAAATCAATGTCCAATTTCAATGGTTTCTTTGAATATCCTCCTAAGCCTGAAAGAGCAGCTACTGCCTCTTCATAACCTTGAATTTCAAATTCATCACAGTTAGCAAGCACGGATTCAAGAGGTTCGCTCATGCAAATCAAATGGCTCACGCTAGCCACCGCCTCATCGATAACATCAACGATAGACAACACATGAATATCACTTGGGTGTTTCATTGACTTACAAACATTGAAGGTTACTTCATCTTCGTTCACCTGAAACTTCAACTCTCCGCTTTCAACATCCACTAATGCTCTTCCGGTTGCTAAGAATGGTCTTCCCAAAATAATGGGAATTTCAACATCTATTTCACAATCAAGAATGACAAAATTGGCCGGGAAAATGAACCGATCAACTTTCACCAAAATGTCGTAAAGTATCCCCACGAGATGTTTGATTGAACGGTCAGCCATTAAGAGTCTCATTATGGTTTCCTTTGGTTCACCCAACCCAAGTTTTTTGTAGATCGCATAGGGCATCAAGTTGATGCTTGCCCCCAAATCGTATAAAGCTTTAGCGAACTGGAGCATGCCAATGGTGCAAGGGATTGTGAATGCCCCGGGATCCTCTTTTTTTTTTATCAGCTCATTATTCATAATTGCACTGCAACTATGGGAAACTTCAATTGTCTCAAAATCCAAGCTCCTTTTCTTTGTGACTAACTCTTTCATGAACTTGACATATCCCGACATTTCTAACAATGCCTTTACAAGGGGGAGATTAATTGATAATATCTTAAACACTGATAAGAACTTCTTGAACTTCTCATCTTCATTCTTCTTCTTCAAACGTTGGGGAAATGGGGGAGGTATTTTGGGCAGAGGTTGCATGACTTTTGGAATTTGAACATGTTGTTGCACTCCCTTTTGTGGTTCTTTGGCAATGTTTCGCTGGCTAAGTAACTCTTGTTCCTCCATGCCTTCATCTTCTTCATGCTTTTGAGCATCTTCATTTTCTATCACATTACCTATTGCCACTTTTCCGCTACGAGTAACTACAGCCAGCCCTCTAGTGTCATCTTCCAGCATCATCTGTGGTTTCAATTGAGCTGATAATAAACTCAATTGTCCTTCAAGTATATTGATGTCATTGACATGAGAGTTTACTTTACTGTTCAATGATGAAAAGTCATATTTCATCCCTTTCAACAAATCATCCGAACCTTCAACCTTATCAAGTATGAGTGACAACGAGTCATTCACCCGGGGACTACTTGCACTACCTTTTAATTTTGGGCTTTCACTTGAGTGAGTATGGTTATCATCGTGATCATCTTCCCTTCTACAATAACCATTTTTCTCAGATCAATCTTGATAGGATATTCTTTGTTCTTCTCCCCTGTTATAGTTCCAACCTTGATTTTTGCCTTGCTGTATATAGTGTGGGTGGAAACCCTCCTCATATCTCTTGGAGCTCCAACCTTTATTCTCCCCCGGTCTTGAGTAACCGGAAGAAGAACTCTCCTCAATTCTAAACACTCCACAGGTCCCCTTCATGTACTCTTGTATAAATTCCATTTGGGTCAACATCTTATTGATGTTTTCATCCCTCTCTTTCTCTTTATCAACTTGTTCTTGCGTTAGTCTAAAACAAAATGGAGAGACTTGATCCTCTTGGGTGTACCACACTTGGTTTATTCTAGTCATGTCATCAAGAAGAAACGAAGCTAACTCAAATGATTGTAACATTATTCCTCCTCGTACCAATTGATCAGCCACTCCTTTATTAACCGAATCAAGACTTCGGTAAAAATATTGAAGTAACAAATCGTTTGGTAACCTATGAGTTGGGCATTTAAGTAGGAGTTTCTTAAACCTCACCCACATTTCATGGATGGGTTCCCCCTCCCGTCGCTTGAAACCTTGAATTTCGTCTCTAAGTTTCATCATCCTTGATGGAGGAAAGAACCTTGTGTTAAATGCTATAATCAGATCCTCACATGATGTGATGGAATTGTTTGGTAATTCGGCTAACCACTTATTAGCTTCTCCCGTTAAGGGCAGTGGGAATAACCGCATCCGAATTGACTCTTGTGACACATTTTTGAATGAAAAAGGACTACAAACCTCTATAAAATTTCTTACGTTCTCATGCGGGTCTTTGTTATCTAGCCCTCCGTATAGTCCCCTCATTTGGAGTAAGTGAAGGGTGGTGTTAGTGACTTCAAACCTCGCATTCTCATCAGCTTGCAGGATGCAAATTGCACTTATTCCACCTGATTGAGCTGGGTTATAGACACTATTGAGATCGTCTATACCATCCCGATGCCCTTCTTGGCTATTATTCATCTCTTCTTCACACATGTTCACTTCTACGTAATCCAACCAACTCTTACACAAAGCAGCCAAAGCTAATTCAACTACAGCCAACAAATTTGAGAGTGTCAAATATTCAATCAAAGAATTCTAAGTAACGCTACTCCCCGGCAACGGTGCTATTTTGATTAAACGTTATCAAAGACACTTCAACATAACTAAGTGTCAGCGATCGTTCAATAGAAATATAACCCAACTAAGTAAGTTGGGGTCGAGTTCCAAGGGAGTAGTTTTTCCTTTAAATTCGAAGATGAAGTTGTAACAACAATCTCTTCAATGAAACATTTGTTACACCTTTATGGTTTGAGTTTCAAATGTCTAATTTCACTCCAATTTCACGAATCAACACGAAATAAACAAATAGTAAAGTAGAACTTGGGGAATTGACCAGCCAATTGTCGAATTTTACTTTAGTGAGTGAATGTTGATGCTCACAATAGGGTAATTTATTGTGGGTAGGTCAGGTCATATATAAGATAACTTTCTTTCGAACAATTACCTTTTCTATGTTGAATTCTCTCGAACTTCAATTCTAATCGGAAGATGCCCAGCCCTTCGTCCTCATCAAATCCACTATTTCAAGCTGGATACAAAGGATAGGTTCCTTGTTTCACTCTCTCGAGCTGAAATCTAGGTAACCCACTACTAAGGATGCTAAGTTTGCTACCTTGGTTTTGTGCCTCTCTCACGAGCAAGCTCACAACACTAAACTTGTTATACTAAATATGCAAAACAACTTCAAAACACAGCAGTAACTCAGACCCACTTCAAACTTACCCCATTATTTGCAATTCAACAATACCCACTTAGCAAAACTCAACAATTTGGTTCATAGTCAAAACCCAAGAGCAGGATTTTAGCCACTCATATCGAAAATAGAAAAATCAACATACATCCTCACTCCCATAGTTGAATACAAAATTAGAATTATATGAGGAAATCAACTAAAAATCTTCTCTATTACAATATCTCTAAGAAAATCTTGCTAAAATCACTCGGAAAAGCCTTTGGTAGTATTTTCTCTCTAAGTAATTTCTTCATCCTCATTTTTTTAATGAATCTCTCTCTCTCTGGCCAAAACTAATTTAAACAAGTCTGATGTGTCACTGTTTAAGACCACTCGACGAGGTATGTCGGGTGTCACCGACAGATCGGCAACTCGCCGATTGTCCTTCATCTCGCCTTCATTTTTCACTTATTCTTGGTCTAGCTACTGTAACCTTAGGCGATCCAGGTCGGGATCGCCGAATATCTACGCGACTCACCCTTTTTCCTTTTATCTTGCCCATCAACACTTTCTTGAATCTTCTTTAGCACTTTTGGCGACCTGGTTGTTTTTCGCTGAATAGATCGGTGACACGCCGAATAGAATTACTGCTCGCCGAATTTACCCACATTTTAGCTCAGCATTCTGTAACTTTAGGCGGTATCATGGCAATTTGGCAATTTGCTGAATGACATCGACGATCATCAGGTCTTCTTTTCTTCATTCTTTTAGCTTGCTTTTTTTTGCTCAATAGTGTCCATGCATCTTTACTAAATCCAAATACCTGAAATTCAAGGGTTTACATCATTTATTGGCACAAAATATGCATTTGAGGACACTAAATCTATTAAAATAAAGCCCTAAATGAGTCCAAATCATGGACTCATCAGTCCACTCGGTATTAAGCCTACTCCCAACTGATTATGTAATTAACACATTATAACTAAATTTATGTACTACTGAATAGCTCAAAATACTAACACGCTTACTGAAAATGCAACATTAATATACTGATAATGACACATTCTTAACTGAGGCATGTATATCTCAATAATATGACCAAGCAAGTGTAATTCATGAACTAAACACAACTAGGGTTCTGAGTCTCAAGCAAGAACTAAGCATCAATTCCATGAAAACATGATAATCTGATTTGTAATAGTCTAACAACTGAATCATAACATAAATTCTGAAATTCTAGAAACCCTAGGTCTAACATGATGTAGAGAATCAAGAATCTGACTAAATTCTAGGGACCTAGCAGGTGAAAGGAACCCACTAGTGAAACCCCACATACCTGGTAATGAATTTCACGGAGAAATCTTTCTATTTTGGGGTAGGAACAGATGAAACCTTGTTGCGTTCTTGGACTAGGGCTGCTCGATTGCTTTCTATTCTTTTCGTTCTAGTGGGATGAATTTTGGAGAATGAATTGACTAGGGTAGGCTCTATTTAAGTTTTTAGGCTAAAATTGACCAAAACTATGTAGTTTAAGGGTTAAATGATGTATTTTAGGGGACCAACGCATAGCGAAAAAACCAAACAACCACTCACTTAAAAGTTGTCAGGGGTCACCGACGGACCGTGGACAGACTGATGGTCCATCCTAGTACGCATCGACGGGGCTTCAAAGAGGGGGTTTCTAGGGTCTCGATATATGGACCAGGACCACGGCCAGTGTTCTGACCTACGGTCCGTGGGTCGACCCTTAGACAATTTTCTGGACTTTTCTCTATAGGTGGTCATCCACGGACCCAATCTGTGGTCCGTGTGTCACCCGACAGTCTGTGGGTGGTGTTCGTCGGTGGCACCTGCAACTTCTGAAATCTGCATTCAAGTCTGTCTAGGATACAAGATGTTACAGTCACGACCCGAGCCTACACCAAAGACGTGGCCGGCACTCGAGAACCATTGTTGGTCCCCAAGCGAACCCTCATCCTGGCTGACTACAAGCGGAAGACTAAATCAAGCATACATAAGCATCAATGAAAGATTCGTTTAAAAATAGTTTACTGAATCTCAAAAGTTTGCTTAATTTACTGAGTGTGAAACATAATTTTAAATAAAACATCTGAACTGAAAGTCTCTCTAAAACTATTTATCTATGAAGCCTCTACTATGTATAGACGAGTGTCGGGACAAGACCCACAACTATTCAAAATGTTACTGATACTAACAACTCATAAAATTGGAGTTCTCTGAAAGCAAGGAGGTCTTACTCTAGAGCAGATGAGCGGATGAAGTGATTTCAAGAGACTCTTGTTGAGGATCCTAAGAAAATGTATCTACATCATTGAAATATGCAGGTCGAATGACATCGGTACATTGAATGTACGAGTATGTAATATAGCTAAATAACAAATAACTGAAAGAAAGGACCGCAATAGATAACAATGTGCTCAAGTTGAATGTAAAGAAATAAAAGAGTTAAATCATTTAAAGCTTTACAAAATACTTTCTCATCTCTGAACTCAACATAATAAGTGATATATAAGAATACACTTTTAACTCTATTTGGGAGATTCTCTAACCGACAACCATCACTATGAGCTACGTGATGATACAACGTCTTGTCCACGGTGCCAAAAATATCCTATACCTTGTCGGGGTATAGAACACCTCAACTAAGTGGATCCACTAAGCTATGCTTAAAAAACAATAAGGAATCATCTAAAAAGCATGACCCTTTACCCATTTGGCATACATGGTTTATGAAAACTTTGAGTTGTCTGAACTTGTCCCCATATCGGTGCTCAATAGTACTCCCAATTATGTATACTCATGCTCATATGTTTAAAAATATAACTTTTTCTCTGGTTTGTGATAATTGCTCAAACTACCCTCTTAAAAGAGGTAACTACTCTTGAAATATCTTTTGAACTCATAACTCATTTAGAAATCTCAGTTTCTCTTTTATCAATGTAAAAATTGATACCTCTGGGAATACATAGTTCCCTTATACTCTTACTCAATTCATACTTGAAAACTCTTTCTAAAAAACATATCAAAATCATATTATAAAATGATCATTGATGACTCGGGAAGTCATATTGCATAAACATTGATGGTATATCTAGATACCATACTACTCATACATTGATGGCATACTCGATTGTCATACTAATCATATTTTAGAAATTCTTCCTCAAATCACATCTTTACTTCCTCAAAAACTCAGTTTAAAAACTCAAGTGTTGACTTTAAAAAACTTCTCAAAATTTATAACTCAATTCATAAGGTTCATGCAGAATTATGGGAATGAACGACTCAACTCAAGAATCTTAATAGCAATCTGGAAACTTAGTATCAGAACTCAACGATACTACTCATCTAAAAAATACTCTATTCACAGGGTTCATGCTGAAATAAAGACATGAACGAATCAACTCAAGAATCTTAATGCATCTATAGGAATTCAATAATTAGCAATAGAATTTCAAAAAGAAACAGGAACTCAAAATCAATTTATCTCAAGAATACTAAAATCTTGGGATAGAATCCTAGATTAATCTTTTACTGATTTGAAAGTAGATGTAGGGCATGAGGACGAACTAGTCCAACTCTATGATAGTCTTACATACCTGAAAGAACAAGGTTCCTGAAGAATATTGAATAATTCTGAAAAAGAACTTGATTAGAAGCCTTGAAACCCTAGCTTGAAGGAGAACAATCAAGAAAACCTTTATTGAGATTGTTGAATTAGTTTCTTGAAATCTCCATGGGAAAGAATTAAGATTTTCATTAGTGATTCATAATTGTATGGAGGAATTTGAGTTGAAAAGAATGGAATTCTTGGAGAAAGACTTACCTTGAAGAAGAATCTTGAAAAAGATTGAAAGAATCTTGAATGGAGTTTTCTACTTTGATTTTTCATTAAAGTTTTGCCTTAGGGTTTCAGAGAGAAGAGAATGATGAATTAAGAGATGAAAATCTGATTGTTTTGGATCTTTAATTAGTCAAGAAATTCGTCTAGGGTTTTCTTAGAGGTAAAAAGACAAAAATGACCCTTTTTAATGTGTTCCCGTCGGCTAATTCATCACTGCACTATACCAAGTTACTAAAACGGTCATGACTTTTTACTCAAAATTTGTATTGACACGAAATTGGTGGTGTTGGGAAGAGAATTCAATTATCTTTAATTTGATAGGTTATGGGCCACATAACTCTTTATATTATAAGAGATATGGCTGTTTAAATTTGACCCAAGTAAAACCTTACATCAAAACTTAATCAGTAAGTAAACTTTCAACTCAACTTTGTGCTAGGAGTTTTCAGTGACCTTAACATATAAGAAAATTTAGAATCACTCAGTGAAATTTTATTCACAAAATAAGAATGACTCAAATCTTATCTTAAAAAATTTCGGGATGTTACACTTACTTTATCAAGAACACTACTCTAAAACAATCCTATAATGGTACAATTACACATAAAACAAAATGAAATGAAAAGAGTAATATTTAAGGATTACCAACAGAACACCTTCTTGAGACTACTCGATCATCATAGGTCTCGACATAGCGTGTTTCGATCAACTAAGGTAGAAGTAGAACCCACTTCAACAACAACGAGACAGAAGAATATGATATAAAAAGGAATAAAAAATTCTTCAAAAGAAGAGAGGAAAAACATGTAATGACCCTCCATGTCAATTTCTCCGACGTCCAACACTTTCAACGTCACACTAGTTGAAAAAGACTTTCACATGCTAGTTGCACTCAAAAGTGTTTTTAAAATTTTTTTTATCAAACACAAATTTTTTCTCAAATATACATATATTTTTAAAAAAGTAATTTTCAAACAAGTAGATTTTAGAAAATTGGTCAAACAAGCTATTAGAGTTTCTAAGCACTATCAATAAGGTTAATTTAGTAAAAATCCTCCTATAATAAAAGTTTTTCTTAAGAGGTGTGTAAGTCAATATGACCCACATAATATGAAACAGAAGCAGCAATTTAATATTGATTATAAATGTTAGTTGAGGAGATTTCGTAAAAAATGGTAGTATGCACTAGAATTAAATTTTGTAGTTACTGACATCTAATTTTTACCCTCTTTTTATCAATTACATTTGCTTGAGATTCTAACTTATTAAAAAATGATGTTATTTTTACTATTATTTCTCATCATTATTAATATTATTGCTATTATACTATCGTTGTCACTTTTTTAAAATAATTTTTAATAAAATAACATTTTTTAGAAGGTACTACTTATCGCTTCACACCTCATTTTAAAATAATTGATTGTCTTCTCATTACTTCAACATCCGTACATATTAAATTAAATTGATGTAATACTGATGACGGCTCTTTAGTGAAGATTTGTAATATTAGTATTTTATTTTTTACATATTATTTATATATATCCGAGGAATTATTAAATTAGAAGCTCAAAAGAATTAAGCGAAGGAACATTGATCTATTCCACTCTTTTAAGAAGCCCAAAGTATAAACTCAAATGGCCCAAATACCTAAAAATTGTGCCCAAAACAAAATGCACCTATCCAATGCGGCCATAATTCTGTCTTCTCAATCAACAAGTTGCATCCCATATTCTCTCTATTTCTCAATCATATCATTCACTCTCTGTAAGAATAGAGAAATATTTTTTGGCTTTATCTTCATTTAAAGGAAGTTTTGACCTCTATTTCACAACATCGCAAGATTATATGACTATTTCAAGTGATTTTCTGCAACAAATCACTTTGAAATTTCTCTTGTATGCAACTACTCATTATTGAATAGTTCATTGGGTGACTTTGTGTTGTCTGTGTCAGAATCATTCTTATGCTTCAAAAACAACAAATGTATGAGCCTTAAGGTATGTTTTTTGATAAATGCGATTTTGCAAAAAGTCATAGTTAATCGCATCAGATGACTACTGAATTTTTTTCTTTAGTTAATTTAGTGGTACTATAATTTTTTTACGAAAGGCAAGTTGATGATGCTATTTAGAATGTAGAAGGCGTCCATAGATGGCTATTGTATTAAGAGTAATAGATTTTATCTATATTGTCGACGGTTCACATTTTTAATAATCTCAGCTACCCATCCGAGGGATTGTTCGCACTAGATTATACCCAAGTTGGTTAGCTGAGAAAGCCAAGAATGAGTACCTTTGACCACAAAGATAAAATTCATTACTGAGAACACTTTTCACCCTTTGGAAGATTGCAGTTCTCTATGGATTAGTTTTGATGGGATTTCTCCCACAATGGTATCAACATAGTATTTCAGAACTTTCCTATTCAATTTACGTATGCACTCATCAATGATATTAACTCCTAAACATCGAACTGAAATATATTTATTCTTCTGGAGGACTCTATTGGATAGCTCAACAATTTGTGGAAGAAAATGTTCTATGTTTGGGGGTAATAATCAGACTTCTAACCACTACAACATTATCCAACTATCAATTTTTACCGAGAAGGTTAGGATTAGTTTCCATCAATCTACGGACGTAATCGAAATTTAGAATAGCTTTCTTGACAAGGCTTTTGTAAGAAAAGATGTACTTCTGTTGGAATTATAGATTATGGAAATCCATTAGAGAAGAAAGATAGCAAAGGTTTTATGAAAACAAAAAGTGTTTCAGACATAGATATTGCAAAATTGAAAGGAGCAAAGTAAAAAAATGAAGAGTGAAGAGACACGTGGCCTCAACAGCTGGCACCAATCCAGAACCTTCTACAATTTCCTATTCTTGTAAATATTATTTCCATTTATGTTTTTATTAATTGTAAATAATAATTTGTTATAAGTTAGCCAATTAAGATAGGACACCTGTTAGTCTGTTAGGATTTTTGATTCCTTGCATTTCCTATATATATACATTTGCTATGCAGAAATAAGATACACAAAAATTTAGCTCAATCGTTTTTCGTCTATTCATTCATGGTATCAGAGCAAGAGTTCTGATTTCTACTCTGTTCGTTTTTTTCTTTTCTCAGTTCAATTTTTTTGTTATCATGGTAGAGACTACTGAAATAGCTGCTGGGAGTACAGTTACCCTTACAATTGTTAATATGCCCTCTACTGATTTGATTAACCCTGCTCACCCTTACTTCATATCACCTTCTGATTCTCCTGGTACTTTGTTGGTCAATACTATGTTTGATGGCAAAAGCTTCGGTGGATGGAAGAGAGGGATGTGGATAGCCTTGACTGCTAAGAACAAATCAGGTTTCATTGATGGATCAACTGTGGAACCTGAAGCAGGAACATACCTTCATCGAGCTTGGTCCAGATCTAACAACATGGTAATTTCTTGGTTACTAAACTCTCTCTCTAGAGAAATTTCTGAGAGTGTCTTGTATTACTCCACTGCTAAAGATATTTGGGCAGAATTGGAAGATAGGTTTGGTCAGAGCTCTGGCCCTCGTCTTTTCCAGCTTCAAAAGGAACTCAGTGACCTTGTCCAAGGGTCATCTGATATTGCTGCTTACTATACCAGGATCAAACGTCTTTGGGATGAGTTGGATACTGTAGACTCTTTTACTCTTTGCTCTTGTGTGTGAACCTGTGGAGCAAAAGAGAAAAATGTTAAGTCAAAACAAGATGAACGTCTAGTTCAATTTCTGATGGGACTCAATGAGTCTTATTGTGCTGCCAGGGGTAACATGCTCATGATCTCACCCTTACCTTCTATTTCAAATGCTTATGCACTGTTGATTCAGGAGGAGAAACAAAGGGAGTTGCAAAATATCCCAAAGTTTCCTGGAGAATCCTCTTCTTTTATTGCGACAAATCAAGCAAATGTTGGTCAAAGGTCTTTTGCTACTGATTTTAGGGGTCAGAGAGTTCCTTATGATGCTAAGAAATCAACTCTTTTATGCAAATATTGTAAGAAATCAGGGCATCTTATTGAGAAATGTTATAAGCTACATGGTTTTCCACCAAATTTTAAATTTACTAGGCAGAAAATTTTTCAGAATTCCGTTCAGGGACATGCAGTGACTTCAAATGAGTTTTCTGGAAATTCTTTTATGGCTGATGTGGACTCAACAGATTCAGGAAAACTACTCTCTACAGATCAGCTAGCACAGGTGATGCAGATGCTTCAAAATATGAAAAATAGTGATCAAAGCAACAATGTCTCTGAAGTCACAACCTCTGTTAATTGTGCTGGTATAACCTTTTGTCCTAGTCCTTTTTCTCTAAATTTACATGTTGATCCTACCACCTATACTAGGCACACTTGGATAATAGACTCAGGTGCAAGTGAACACATAAGCTATAACAAGGATCTCTTCTTCAATCTTAAATCTCTACCTAAAACTATTTGTGTTAATTTGCCTAATTCCCAAAGGGTTGAGGTCTTACACTCAGGTTCTGTGAAACTTTACTCTAATCTTATCATTCACAATGTTTTATTTGTGCCCAGTTTTCACTTTAACCTCCTGTCTGTCCATCAGTTGTGCAAACAACTTTCTAACATGCTAATTTTTACCTCTTCTCATTGTTTCATACAGGGCCCTTCAATGAAGAGCCCAATGCTCCTTGGTGAAAGTCGGAATGGTCTCTATGTCCTCAAGAATAGGCTTCCAGATACTCTTTCTTTTAAAATTTCTAGTTGTAGTTCTCATTCCTTCAAGGATGTTTCATCCAGTTTGTCTTGTATTTCATCTAGTGATGTTAAAAGCAGATTATGGCATGTAAGATTGGGTCATATCCCTCTTATAAATATTCAGCATATTAATGAAATTCCAATTTCTGTTGTTTCAAAGTTTTCTGTGCCCTGTTCTATTTGTCCCTTAGCAAGACAACACAAACTCCCTTTTCCTACTAGCCAAATTTCTTCTAAGAAATTTTTTGTCTTAATTCATATTGATACATGGGGACCTTTTCAAACACCTACTTATGATGGATATCGATATTTTTTGACCATCGTGGATGATTTTAGTAAAGGAACTTGGACTTTTTTGCTAACCACTAAAAGCAATGCATTCACTATTCTTAAGTCCTTCCTTGCTCTGATAGAAAGACAATTTCAACAAAAAGTCAAAATCATTAGATCAGATAATGCTTGGGAATTAGGTTCCAGTTCTGAAAATTCTAGATTCCTATCCTCCCAAGGAATTATTCATCAAACCTCTTGTGTCGCCACACCACAACAAAATGGTGTGGTTGAAAGAAAACACAAACATTTATTGGAAATTTGTCGAGCCCTTCTTTTTCAGTCCCATCTTCCCCATAAGTTTTGGGGGGATGCTCTTATGACAGCCACTTACTTGATTAATAGGTGCCCCACTAAGTTATTTTTTTTCAAAACACCTTATGAAAGATTGTTTCACCACCCTCCTTCTTACTCTCATTTAAAGTGTTTTGGGTGTCTTGGCTTTGCTTCTACTCTTTCTCAGGGAAGATCTAAATTAGCGCCAAGGGCTGAGCCTTGTGTTTTTCTTGGGTATCCATTTGGCAAAAAAGGTTACAAATTATTAAGTCTCATTTCTCAAAAGTGTTTTGTTTCAAGGGATGTTAAATTCCATGAAGATATTTACCCTTTTGCTGCCATTCAGCCCTCCGTTTCTATGTTTCCTTTTGACATCCCTCAAGCCTATTATGAGCCTGATCCTATTCCTATTATTCTTGTCCCTCATTCCCTTGTTTCTAATCCTCCTATTTCTTCTCCAGATTCTACTGTCTTACAAAAATCCACTAGATCTGTCAAGACTCCAGCCTACCTACAAGATTATGTTTGCAATAGTGTCCATCTTTCTCCTGTGTCTGATATTTGTTTCTCTTCCCCTTCATCTGTTTCCCTTTTCGCTTTCTCTGCTTTATCTCACTCTAACCAGAATTATATCACTTCTTTGTCCCATATTCAAGAGCCTACTTCTTTTACCCAAGCTATTTTATATCCGGGTTGGAAGGATGCTATGACTAAGGAACTAGAGGCTTTGATCACTAATGACACTTGGGAAGTGGTTTCATTACCTTCGGGAAAGAAAGTTTTGCCTACTAAATGGGTCTACAAAGTTAAGCTCAATTCATCCGGTTCTGTAGAGAGACTGAAGGCTAGGTTGGTTGTACGAGGTGATTTTCAAAAGGATGGTATTGATTTTACAGAAATTTTCAGCCCTGTCGTCAAGATTACTACTATACGTTGTCTGCTTGCTATTGCCATTAAGAAGGGCTGGGGGTTATATCAATTAGATGTCAACAACGCATTTCTTCATGGTGAGTTAGATGAGGAAGTCTACATGAAATTTCCAGCTAGTTTGAAAGTGGCTGATCCTACTCAAGTTTGTCGTCTAAAGAAGTCTCTTTACGGCTTAAAACAGGCCTCGAGACAGTGGTATGCTCGTCTGACTTCTGCCTTGCAGTTTAAAGGCTTTACTCACTCCCTCAATGATTATTCACTTTTTTATAAGTGCCATGATTCTTCCATTTCTATCCTAGCCGTCTATGTTGATGACATTCTACTTACAGGCAACAACAAGGCAGAATTAGATTCTTTAAAATCATTCTTGGACTCAGAATTTAAGATCAAAGATTTGGGGGACTTACACTATTTTTTGGGTATTGAAGTAATCAGGGAACCCCATGGTTTGATTCTTAACCAACGAAAGTTCGTCCTGGAGCTTTTATCTGAATATGAGTGCCTTGGCCTTAAACCCGCTCCTTCCCCTTTGGATCCCACTCACAAATTACAATCAGATATGGGTTGTCCCCTTCCTGATGCCACTAGTTATCGCCAGCTCATTGGGCAACTCAACTTCCTCACCCACACACGCCCTGACATTTCTTTTTCCGTCCAGCATCTTAGTCAATATATGCAACGACCTCATCAAGCACATCTCTTGGCTGCCTATCATGTCCTTCGGTATCTTCTTTTCGACCCTGGCTTAGGGATTTTCCTCAATTCTTCCCCTTCTTTCACCTTATTGGCTTTTTGTGACTCTGACTGGGCTACTTGTCCTGACTCTCGCCGGTCAGTCAGTGGTTTCTACATTAGCCTCGGTGGTAGTCCTATTTCTTGGAAATCGAAAAAGTAACCATCTCTTTCGTTTTCCTCTGCCGAAGCAGAGTATAGGTCTATGCGTCGTGTTGTTGCCGAGTTAACATGGCTTGTCCGTCTTCTTTCGGATCTTACACTGCCTCCTTCTCTACCCATTTCTCTTCATTCCAACAGTCAGGCAGCGATTCATATCGCCAAAAATCCTGTCTTTCATGAGCGGACGAAGCATGTTGACTTAGATTGCCACTTCGTCTGGCAACAATATCTTGCTGGTTTGATTTCTTTATCATTTCTTCTTTCGTCTTCTCAGATAGCGGATCTTTTTACTAAACTTCCAGGTACCTCTCATCATCTTCTGTTACGCAAATTGGGTGTTCGTTCCTCCCCCTCCAATTTGAGGGGGGTGTTGGAATTATAGATTATGGAAATCCATTAGAGAAGAAAGATAGCAAAGGTTTTATGAAAACAAAAAGTGTTTCAGACATAGATATTGCAAAATTGAAAGGAGCAAAGTAAAAAAATGAAGAGTGAAGAGACACGTGGCCTCAACAGCTGGCACCAATCCAGAACCTTCTACAATTTCCTATTCTTGTAAATATTATTTCCATTTATGTTTTTATTAATTGTAAATAATAATTTGTTATAAGTTAGCCAATTAAGATAGGACACCTGTTAGTCTGTTAGGATTTTTGATTCCTTGCATTTCCTATATATATACATTTGCTATGCAGAAATAAGATACACAAAAATTTAGCTCAATCGTTCTTCGTCTATTCATTCAACTTCAGTGTATCTAAATTGAGCGAAGAATGGAACTCAGTTGTCATGTGATGCTGATTTACCATGCCTTTGTGCAAAACCACATTTAAAAAAGAGAAAAGACATAAAGTGACATTTGAACTTGTCCCAAATTTTTAAAAAGACATCTTAACTATGCGAGCGTCCTATTACCCCACTAAACAATCTTGAACTAATATTATTACATCAATTTTTGTCCACCTTACATAGAGAGTATGTGCAACAAACTAAAATAACTAAAATAATTTTATTTTTACAAGTATTTTATTATAAAATATATTTTCTTATTATTTTAACTTTTTTTCCTTATTATTTTACCTTTTTTTCCCTTATTATCTTTTCTCTTTCTTTCTTCTTTCTTCTTCAAAAATTCATTGTCATCTCAATTGAAGCTTCTCACTTTCAATGTCACCATTTTTACCACAACTTCGCCTTCCTTTTTTTACTACTATTAGTTTTACTCTCTTTAATTTTAAAACTTTATCTAAATATTTTCTTACATTTCGAACAATTTGATAAAACTATTAGATTCCAAGATGATTAGGATGTATCATATAGATTTTTTTTATCTGATTTCAATCAAGTTCTTTCAATTTTTGCGGAATTCATTGAGTCTTTTAAAATTATTATTTCTAATTTTAAAGTTATATGAAAAGGAGTAATTGATGATACCTTCAAAATTTTAAATTTTCTTAGAAAAATAATTAATTTTGTTATCAATAATTCAATAAAGTCTAGAAAATAATATGTTTTTTTAATAAAATATCACTGAAATAAAGAATTTGATTGGAGAAGAAGAAGAAAAAGAAAAATAAAGGGAAGAGGGGTTCAACTTGATGTGGAGGTGGGAGGTGAAGAAAAAGAAAGAAAATAGAGGGATGAATCAACTTGAAAGTAGGGGGTGGAAGATTAAGTGGAATTTAAGATAAAAATAAAATTAAAATAAATCAAAAATTGAGAGAGAGAGAAAGAAAAAACTTAAAATGAAAAAAATTTATATTTTTAATTAAATTTACACGTGTCATGTAATAATTGGTGTGTGAACACACTTGCTTCTTAAAATCTGGGGCTGATAAAAAAATAATATAATAATATCAGTTCATAATTGTTTAGTGGGGTAATAGAACAGTTACAAAGTTAAGTTGTCTTTTTGAAAATTCGAGATAACTTCAATGATAAATTTATGTCTTTTCTCTTTAAAAAAAACAAAACCTTAATACTTTAACCATTATGGTTTTGGAAGCTGAAGAAAGTTATTGAGACAGACACAAGAAAATAACAAAGAAATGACAAACAAACAACAACTTACACCTAATGAACAATGCAATAGTGGAGATCTGCTTACTGGAGAGGACACATACTACTTACACTAAAAGTATAATATAAAATTGTTAAATTTAGTGCTCTTGAATGAGGAAGACAAAAAATAGCTGAATTGTTTGGTGACTCTAAAAATTAAAATTGTTAATAAAGATGAAGTATTGATTTTTTAGGGCTCTTGAATGCCTTTTGTTAGACATCAATAATGTTTTAGTTGGAATTCTTTCTAGTCATCTTTTCCTATATATTTTTCTGTTTTTACTAAATTGGTTAACATTTTTAACATCCAAAAATTGTACCCCTTTATCTGTATTTTCATACACATATTAATATTTTACTTTTTAATTTGGAAAGAGAGTTCTTAAATGCTTATCTTATAGATAGAAAATTCCCTCTGTGTGATTATCGCCATAAACCATTAAATTTACTTACTTAAACCAATCAAAAATATAATAATTTACCTTTTAAGTGAATATTGTTGGGGAACATCACTAGAGGAAATAGGACTATCCTTTTAGACAGAGCAGGATTTGATAAGCTTCCATAACATCCATATATTTGAATTTTATTTTGTTTGTACATATAAACAATTACATTATTCACCTTAATATACAATGACTCTATTTAGAATTTCACAAAATAATTTATGCAATCCTATAATTGTCTAATGCAATGTCATTTTTTACATCTTTGTCGTGATACTTAATCTATCAAACTAACATCTCAACAAAAATCCTATAATGGTATAAGTACACATAAACTCCATTCAAATGACATTACAAAATATGAGACGAAAAGAGTAACATTTAAGTATTACCCACAAAACACCTTCTTGAGACTACGAGACCATCATAGGTTTAGGCATAGTCTTTTGATTATCTAAGATAGAAGTAGAATCCAATTTATCAATAGCGAGAGAAAAAAATTATGACATAACAAAGACAAAAAAAATCTTTGAATAATTTCTAGGGAGATTATGAGAACAATTTTCTCTAACGTCTAGCACTTATGGCATTGCACTGGTTGAAAAGAACTTTTCACACACTAGTTGCACTCATAAGTGTTCTTAAAATATTATTTACAAAACACAATTTTTTTCTCAAATAAATTATTTTTTTGAAAAGAATTTGTAAAATAAGTTGATTTAGAAGTTTGGCCAAACAAGCTATTAGAGTTGCTTAGCAATATCAATAAGGTTAACTAAGTAAAATATACTCCTATAATTAAAGCTTTTCTTAAGAATTGTGCTAAGTAAATACGACTTAAATAATATGAAACACAAGAAGTAATTTTCTATTGTTTACAAATGTTAGTTGAGGAAATTTCGTAAAAAATGATTGTGTACACAAGAATTATGTTATGCAATTATGGAAACACAATTCTTACCCTCTTTTCTTCAATTAATTTTTCTTGATCTTCCACGTTATTAAAAATAATAATTATTTTAACCATTATTTATCATCATTATTAATATTATTATTAATATACTATCGTTGTTACTTCTTTAATATTTTTTAGTAAAATTATATTTTTAGAAGGTACTGCTAATGTTTCGCAACTCCTTTCAAATAATTTATTGTCTTCACCTTACTTCAAGTTTCAACTTATTAAATAAATTAGATGTATTATTTATGTCGACATGATTTTTTAAATAATTAGTGAATAGTTGTAATATTAATATTTTATTTCTTACGTATCAATAATATATATTGAAATAGTTTTTATATCAAAATCTCAAAGGATTGATTAAGCAAAAAAATATTGAGTCATTCCACTCATTAAAGAAGTCCAAACTATAAGTTCATATGGCCCACTAATAACTCAGCCCAAAACAAAATGCTCCTACCCAATGCAACCCTAATTTTATCTTGAATATCAGCAAGCCGCATCCCCATCTTCTCTCTCTTTTTTGATCATCTCTTTTTCATTCATCCCTTTCACTCTTTGTAACAACAGAGACATATTTTTATCTTTATCTTAATTCTTTGAATGTTTTGACCTGTACGTCACAAAATTGCAAGTTTGTATGACTATTTTGAGTGATTTCCTGGAGAAAATCACCTTGAAATTTCTCTTGTCAACATCTTCTCATCATTGAATAGTTCATTGGGTGATTTCAGGATGTCCATATCAGAACAATTCTTATGCTTCAAATACCATGAAGGTATGAGCCTTAAGGTATGTTTTCTTGTAAATGTGGTTTTGCATAAAGGCATAGTTATTAGCATCCGGTAACTATTAATTTTTTTCTTTATGTCATTTATTTGTACCGAAGCATATCATTTTTTAAATATGTATGTCGATCATAATATTAAGAATTTATTAGAAGGCATCCATATATGGATGTTAAATAATCTTAACATTCTTGAGAGCACTATACATTTGGATGATGTTGTGATGTTAGAGTTTTGTTATTACCCCAACAAAAAGTACAGTGTCTTCTGCCAACTCTGGAGATTTCTAATAAAGTCATGAGGAAGTATATACATATTTCAGATTGCTTTTTCCCAGTTATTTTCATGGATGAGTGCATGCGTAACTCGAATAGGAAGGTTCTTACAATGTTGCTACCATTATGAGAGAAACTACATTAAATTCAAATCCCTAGAGAACTACAATCTTCCAAAGGATAAAAAATATTCTGAATAATGGATTTTATTTGTGTGGCCAATGGTACTTCTCTTTGGAATTCTCAACTAAACATCTAAGGTATTGTTCAGACATGATCATACCCAAGCTAGTTAGTTGAGAATTTCAAAAAGGAGTACCTTCGACCACACAGATGAAATCCATTACTCAGAATACTTTTCACCCTTTGAAAGATTGAAGGCCTCTAGGGATTAGAATTTTTGTAGCAACATAGTATGTAAGAACCTTCCTATCAAGTTACCCATGCACTCATCCAAGATAGTAACTTGCAGAAGGGAATTTGATACATGTTTATCCCGAGGACTCTATTTGAAAGCTCAACAATTGGAGGAAGACAATATGCTTTGGTTCGAGTAATAATAAACCTTCTAACAACTACAACATTATCCACCATCAAGTTCTATCGAGAAGGTTAGGATTTTTGACCATCAATCTATTGACGCGTTCTAAATTTTGAATAATTTCAGTTATAGGGTTTTTGTAAGAAAAGATGTACTTCAATGAAACGAAATTGAGCAATGAAAAGAATTCAGTAGTCATGTGATGCTTATTTACCATGTCTCTGTGCAAAACTACATTTAAAAGAAACAAAAGCTTAAATCTTTAATCTTCATGGTTTCGGAAGAAGAATAAATGTTCTAAAAGGGACACCTCAAAATCACAAAGAAAATGACAAATAAAAAATAGCTTACACAATGAACTATGCAACAAAGGGGATCCGCGTACAACAGAGAACAAGGATTGCTTACACCGAAAGTATAATATGAAAATGATAAAGTTAGGGCTTTTGAACGGGGAAGATAATGAATAGCTAAATTGTTTGATGACTTATAAAGATGGAATTGTTAATAAAGTTTTGGTATTGAATTTTTAGGGCTCTTGAGTGTCTTAATTGTTAGACATCAATAATTATTTAGTTGGAATCCTTTCTAGTCATCCTTTCCTATCTATTTTCCTATTTTTACTAAATTGGTTAACTTGTTTACCATCCGAAAATGGTACCCCTTTATCTTTATTTTCATACACAATGAATATTTTACTTTTAAATTTGGGAAGAGAGTTCTTAAATACTTGTCTTATAGATAGAAATTCCCCTCAATGTGTGATTATCGCCATAAATCATTAAATCTACTTACTTAAACCAATCAAAAGTATTACAATTTTCCTTTTAAATGAATATTATTGTGGAACATCACTAGAAGAAATATGACTATCTTTTTAGACATAGCGAAATTTGATAAGTTTTCATAACATCCATACATTTGACTTTTATTTTATTTTTATATATAAACAATCACATTATTCACCTTAATTTAGAACAAGTCTATTTAGAATTTTCCAAAATATTCTATTCAATCCTATGATTGTTTAATGCATTGTCATTTTGTTTTACATTTTTGACGTGGTATTTAATCTATCAAAATAACTTCTAAACAACAATCCTATAATGGTATAAGTACACATAAACTCTATTCAAATGACATTACAAAAAATGATATGTAAAGAGTAATATTGAAGTACTACCCACAAAACACCTTTTTGAGACTACGAGACCATCATAGGTTTAGACTTAGAGTCTTTTGATTCTATAGGATAGAACTAGAATGCAATTCATCAAGAACGAGAGAAAAAATTAAGACATAACAAAGACAAATTTTTTTTTGAATAATATGTAGGGAGATTATGCGAATAAAAAGATTTAATGATCCTCCAGGTCATTTTCTCCGACGTCTAGCACTTTCGGCGTTGCACTAGTTGAAAAGAACTTTTCACACACTAGTTGCACTCAAAAGTGTTCTTGAAATATAGTTACAGAATATAATTATTTTCTTATAAAAGTTATTCTTTTGAAAAGCATTTGTCAAATAAGTTGATTTTAGATGTTTGGCCAAACAAGTTATTAGAGTTGCTAAGCACTATCAATAAGGTTAACGGAGTAAAAGATACTCCTATAATTAAAGCTTTTCTTAAGAGTTGTGTTAAGTAAATATGACTTAAATGATATGAAGCAGAAGGAGTAGCTTTGTATTATTTATAAATGTTAGTTGAGGAAATTTCGTAAAAAATGGTTGTACATAGGAATTATGTTAATTATGCAATTACTGAAACTCAATTTTTACCCTCTTTTCTTCAATTACATTTTCTTGATATTCTAAGTTATTAACATAAAATAAATGTTTTTTACCATTATTTCTCATCATTATTAATATTATTATTAATATACTGTCGTTTTTACTTTTTTTTTATTTAATTTTTAGTAAAATCATATTTTTAATAGGTACTACTAATGTTTCACATTTCCTCTCAAATAATTTATTGTCTTCACCTAACTTTAAGTTTCTACTTTTTAAATAAATTTGATGTATTATTTATGTCGACAAGTATTTTAAATCATTAGCGAAAAGTTGTAATATTAATATTTTATTTCTTACATATTAATAATATATATTGGAATAGTTTTTATATTAAAATCTCAAAAAAATTGATAAAGAAAAAGAACATTGAGTCATTCGACTCATTTTAAAGGCCAAACTATAAAGACTAAATGGCATTTGATAACTAATACACATTAATTGAGCATTAATAATATATTTTCTTACCTTAAAAGTAGTCACAATCTTTTAATATGTTAATTAAAGAATTAAAAAAATCCTTCCTTAAAAATTGTACATAGTAGTTGTATGTCTTGTTGACACCCAATTTTGATCCTCCTTTCTTCTAATTCATTATTTTCGAGCTTCTAAATTAATAATATATAAAATTATCCTTGCTCACAACTATTTTTACTACTACGACTATTTATCATTACTATTATTATCGTGGTTGCTATATTTCTATAATTACTACGAAAATTATATGTTTATTATTAAAATTATACTATCACTTTTTACACCTTTTTTTCTTAAATAGTCGATTGTCGGCATCTTATTTCAAGTTTCGTATTTATTAAATTAATTATAAGTTGATATTTTTGTATCTATATTTTTATATTACCAGAAAGTTATAATATTAATAGTTTATCTTAATATATATTGTATTTAGTTATTAAGTTAGAAGCCCAATATAATTTAAAAAGAAGAAAGGAAAAGACAAATAAATTCAGCGAAAGCCCAAATAAGTCTTCAAGCATTTCTAGCCCAAACAATCAATCAACCCAAGTGAAGCCCAAAATCTCATTTCTGAAGCGTATCCTAATCTTAATAAACTAGGGCTCCGTTTATTTTCAAACAATGGCTACACCTTTTCTCTTTCTTTCATTTTGGACAAATTTTCAAGGTGGTAAATAAAGAATCAGCACTAGTACACTCAATTTGAAAAGGAGTGCGAACAATTACTTTGTAACTGTTTCAACGTATACTGTTTTTCCATTTTAAAATAGAGGTTGAATGCTTTTCAGAAGATAAGTGTGAAGAACACAACAAAAAATAAAGGGAGGAACAAAGAAGAAATTTCTATCTTCTTCACTGATATTAACAAAACAATAGTGACATTCAGTTTGTGGAAACATAGCTTTGATTCCTTGAGACTCAAAGTTGAACTTGGAACAACCTTTCACACGACTTCATTATCATTCCGATGTTGTTAACAGGTACACATTCTCGTTTCTGTTACAAAAATTTTACAATGGTATCAGAGCCTAGTTAATTGCATTATATTCAAATAATATAATTGTTCACGGCTTGAACTCACATGTTTGTTGTTTGAAAATTTTAGTATTTAATGTAGATCTAATACTCCTTCAATTTTTTTGGGGAATCAAATTTGTTGTTATAAATTGGTTGTTTGGACGTGGAGAAAATTTAGTAAATTATTGTTCATAAGAATGAGCATATATGGTGAAGAAGAAGTAATAGGAATAGCCTAATTTCTACGGGATATAAATTAGAATGACTTTGCTAAAAAGAAAGAAGTCACTAGTCATTTATATAAATAATAATAAAAAAGGTTGTCCTTTACCAATCAAAATTCTCATATATTTTTCTTTTTTGGCTTGTAGTACTACTGTAGTACAACTCTTCCTTTTTTTAAAAAGAAAAAAAGAGAGGAAGAAACGTGTAGGGCCTCTATAAAAGAAAAATTGATTTTGTTGTACTTGTTATGAAAAAGAAGTAGTACTCTTTCTTTTGTTGAATGAGTCAACATGAAATTTTATTATTATTATTTAATTGATTCCGTTGTACTTGTTCTGAAAAAGTAGTATTACTCTCTAATTTTTGTTTGTTGAATGAGTCAACATGGGATTCAATTATTATTTTTTAAATAATTATTATTATTTTTTAAAGGGATTAATATAGTACTAAAAAGGGTTGGTACTTTATAAATACCCATATGTTTATATATGTGTGGAAATATGTTATGGTTTTGAAAAATAATTAAATTGGTCTTGTAATAATTCTCATAAGAGTAAACTCTTTTTTTTTATATAAATCCTTTTGCCTTCTACCAGAAATTTGTGACATATGTTGTCGCATTAAATGGCCTTTAATCATATTTTTGATTTTTTATTCCCATTTCAGATATGGTTGAACGGGAACATGCTCAAATTGCTTCAAGTGGGAGTGATATTAATAGAGGAGCAAAAAGAAATGGTAGAAGGATGCGACACAAAAAGATCAAAATAGAAAATGATTCAAATTCAGAGTCAGAAGTCATAAGAAATGACTCAAGGATACTGCAAAATCTGAACAGAGATAAAAGAGCATGTAAAGGAGAAGGAAAAAGATTATTTGAAGAGTTCAAAAATATCAAAATGGACTTGTTTGACCAATTACTTGATTTCCTCGAGAAATTTTAGATTAAAATTAATCAAATTTATGACTATTACATCTATGTTGAGGACTACGTTGGATTATGTATTCTGTATAATTCCTTACCAGATTATTGGCAGAAGGAACTAGGAGACATCTATCATGATTTTAGTCGTAACGAACCATTATGGAGGTTCACAATGAATCTTGAAGCTAGATGGCCAACGTGATCACATAGAATCATAGTCTAGTATACCATTATTTATTTTGATTTTACATATTATGTAATGAACACATTTGATTATGTTTTAATATGAATATATGTGTTTTATCCTATTCTGGATAGATGTGTTGTTATTCTTTTATGCATTATCATATGGTGTTAATTGTTAGATATGTAAATCCTTGCAATTATGGCCTAAAATATATTAGGATACAAATTAAGATATTAATGTCAAATTTTGATTAAATATTTAATTTGTAGATGATGATTGGACGCTTACGTGTCTTCTCAATTTTACAGTAAATATAAAACCTTTATGAGAATTAATTTGCTTGAATGTGTATGTCACAAGCAAAATTGATTTAGAATTCTTGCCCGATTATATCTCAAAACAGACATGGCATAAAAACGTATCATTGCTGACTTAAACAAAGGTGAAAAATTTAACGGTGACAATTACGTCATCTAGAGTCATAAAATATGGTATGTACTGGAAGAGCAAAATGCTCTAGAAGGTATAAATCATGTTTTGAATTAATCAACAAGAAGAGGGTAATTCTACACAACACAGAAGGGATCTTGAAGCTTACAAAGCTTGGAAAAAAGCTAATTCCACTGCACATGGAATAATAGTTAGTTCTGTGATTGATGACCTCATACATGAATGTGAGGAATTCCAAACCGCTCATGCTATGTGCGAACATCTGCGAGGAACGTATGGGGTACGTCTGTAACCCGCCTCCAACAGTTGACTATCAAATTTGACACTTACAAAAAACGTCATGATCAGAATATCAAACAACACCTTAGGGTGATGTCAAACATGATAGCTCAACTCAAGAGTGTTGGTCGTGTTCTTTCAGTTGAGCAACAATTTCAGGCATTGATTCGGTTTCTTCCCAATAATTGGGAACATTTGAAGGTTAACTTGACCCATAATGATAGCATCATAACTTTTTCTGATGTTGCACTCCATGTTGAACTTGAAGAAGAGCGCCTTGGTGCTGCTAAAGCTGCTTCTAATGCCTTTGTGGCAGAGTCAAGTGGTACAAAATCTTCAGGCTTCAAGCGCAAGAAAAATTGAAAAATTAAAATGGGAAAGATAAAGAGACTGGAGAAGGACCCTTTAAGAAAAAGAAGAAGTCAAATTCCAAGAAAGGAAAATGGTTTTTCAAGAAGAGAGACAAGAGTAAAATGAAGTGCTACAATTGACAAGTAATGGGGCATTTTGCTCGTGAATATACTGAGTCCAAAAAGGTAGCATTTCTAAATGCATCTCTAAGTGCTACATATGTTTCCAGCACCTCTTTACTAACAAAATCTTATCTTATGTGGATTGTAGACTCAAGATCCACTGACCACGTGAGTCGAGATAGAGAGGCCTTTGTGGAGTTTCATCTAAATCAATGTGAATCTACGTAGAAAATAATGTTAAGCTTGAAGTCAAATGTATAGGCACTTGCAAAGTGGACTTGCGTGGTGGCCGTTCCTTAATGTTGCATGACGTTCTATATGCTCCAGAGATTCGACGAAACTTAGTATCTGTGTCTGTTCTTTTAGACATTGGTTTTGATTTGTGTTTTATTCGTAATGGTGTTATAATAACTCAAGATAATGTTTTATGAAACACCGCGCAACTAGAAATATCTATAATTAGAATGAATCATTTTTGGAAAGAATGAAAATCTGGAAAATTTGTTAAGTCATGTTAAGTTTGAGTTTTGGGTAAATTTCAAACGACCATAATTCCTAGATCAGGATGATTTAGGTGTGCTACAAGATAATGTAGGGACGATCTTTGAATTATCTTTCCAACGCCGCCAAGTTTACGCATTTTCGAGTTTGTATGAGGGAGATATGCCCATTTGAAGTTGGGCTGTCTAGATAAGGAAAGTTAAAATCGGATTTTAAAGGGGTATTTTGGTATTTTCATTACCAAAATTAATTAAATACATTTTTGGTAAATTATTTGGGGTCTAAACTGAGTTAGTTCAGTTTACACAATTGAGAATTACGCTAGGGCATTGAGAGAAGAGAAAGAGGAGGAAAGGAGAAGAAAACTCAAGATTTCTTCATGTTCGTGAGGAATTGATTGCGGATTTTGTCAAGGAATTGATCCTACAAGGTATGTGAGACTTTCATTACGTTGGGTTCATTCACCCACGTGCCAAACATGTTTATTTCAACATGAATTCGTCCTAAAAAGGTTGAAAGTTTGATGTTCTTGATATGTGTTCATGAATTTGCTTTCGTTCTTGAATTGGGTTGAGATTGAGGAGTTTTTGAGATTATTGCGTCGAATTATGGAGTTGTTTTTAGTTAGGTTCTTAGGTACATTTATTGGGTATCTGAATCTAAAGAGAATTTGGGGAAAAAACCGAGTTTAGGCGAATTGGGGCTGTAAAACGAAGAAGGAAAAAGTCGGGCGAATCTGGGTACGAGGTCCGTGACGCGAACCTGTTCCTCAGGATGGGAAAATCCTTCCTCGCATTGCGGAGAGGTCACGGACCATTCTTCCTCAAAATTTATTTCGCAACCAAATATTTAAATGCATCTCCGTGTCGCAGACTAGTTTCCAGACATGGATTTCTTGATCGTTTCTTATGTTAAACTATCTGAAAACACTCATAAACATCATGAGATCTTTCCTATCACAAATCACAATCCTTGAATACATAAATTAAAATTCAAGGAAATATAGAGCCAAGTCAAGAAAAGTTCATAGAGTCTTCCAAAAGTCTTTTACAAATAATTTAAACTTGTTTTAAGACTTGGGTTTTTGAGTTAAGTAAGAGTAACACATGAAGTTCATTTGTTCCAAAAAAAAGTATATGGTAAGTAAGTATTCCCAAATAGTAAATGTTTTCTCATTTAAACAAGAGAGGAAACAGTGATTTCCAAGAGAGCCTTTGAGCTAGGTTTTGAGTAATTATATGAAATCATAGAAAGAGTTTGTTTTTAAAACATATGAGTTGAGTATATTTTGGGAGTTATGTATTGAGCACTGATATGGGGACGCGAGTTCATAATAACTCAAGTCTTCATAAACCATGTAGTCATCATGGATAGAAATGATCATACTTTTTAGATGAATCCTTAGTGCTTTTTAGCATAGACTAGTGGATCCACTTAGTTAAGAGATTCTATATGACGGCAAAGTATAGGACAGTTCTAGTAGTGTGGGCTAGATGTCACTTAGGCTCATAGTGGTGGTTGTCGGTTAGAGAAACTCCCACAATAATTATATTACTTTATTATATGAGTAAATTGAGTTGTTATTTCATTTCTTTAACAAATTGAGTTGTTGTTTACTGTCTAAATGCTTTGTATAAAGTTCACATTTATTGTTGTTTTACTTTGCATTTGAGTTGAGTTATTCATGAGTTGAGTAAAGCCAAGGTAAGTGCTCTTTTCAAATTCTTTTCAAACGTACGTCATATTTTAGTATTCTCCTCGCATACTCGTACATTCAATGTACTGACACCATTTGGCCTGTTTATAATGCAGGCACAGGTAACCAGGATCAACATCCAACGCCTCGTTGATCCAGTTGAGTTCAGAGTCAGGTGAGCCTCTTTGTTATCCGGAGGACTCCTTTTACTTTGTTTCTAATATTTTAGCTGTTAGGATGATCGGGGGTCTTGTCCCGAGATCCCTCTTTGTTTTAGAGGCTTCAAAGACGAGTAGCTATAGTTCTTTAGTCTCTCCGTTTTCAGTTGTATACGTTTAAGACTTGAGTTACCATTTCGGATAAGTTTAATATTTCTTTAAGACATTGCATGAGTTGTCCTTTTTAGACTATTTCTTGTGTTTAAGTCTTCCGCTTAGTAAGTAAGCCAGGTCAAGGATTCTCTTGGGGCCATCAATTGTTCTCGAGTGCCAGTACCGCCTAGGGTGTAGGCTTGAGGCGTTACATTTTATATGGTTTTGGACTACGTTATGATCATTTTATTGTTTTAGATTGTAATCCTTCGACTTATGACTATTATGTTGACCGTTGTGTAATGATATGTTATTCAAGTAACAATGATATTGATGTTATTACATGGCATGCAAAATTAGGTCACATAGGGCAAGATCGAATAAATAGGTTGGCAAAATAAGGGCACTTAGGTTCTTTAACCAAAATTGAAATGCCAACTTGTGAAAATTGTCCTGCTGGAAAGATTACGCGTAAACCATTTGGGAAGGCTAAGAGAACCGAGTTCCCACTTCAATTAATTCATTCTGATATTTGTGGTCCAATGAATATAAGGGTAAGGTCTGGTGCTACATATTTCATTACATTTATTGATGATTTCACACGCTTTGGTAATGTCTATTTGATTTCTCATAAATCTGAAGCACTTGAGTGCTTTAAAGGATATATGAATGAAGTTGAAAATCATTTAGATAACAACATAAAAGCTTTAAGAACCGGTCGAGGACATGGATATTTGTCAAAACAATTTGAAGAATTATTTACTGAAAATGGTATTATCAGACAATTAACTACTCCTTATACACCTCAACAAAATGGTATAGATGAGAGAAGAAATAGACAATTATTAGACATGACAAGATCAATGATGGCGCAGACAAATTTGTCTATCTATTTCTGGGGAGATGAATTATTGATTACGGCTTACATATTGAACAAAGTGCCTTCTAAATCAGTGTCTTCCACTTCTTATTAACTTTGGACTGGTCATAAAACAAACCTGAATGATCTACGACCCTGGGGTTTTGGAGCATATATTAAAGATCATTTTGGTGAGTTTGGTAAACTAAGTCCAAAAGGAAAGAAATATATCTTTATAAGGTACTCTGAACGCTCCAAAGGGTATGTGTTCATCAATGTACTGGAGAATGGAAGTATTACTGAAATTGTATCACAAGATGTAAGATTTTTGGAAAATGATTTTCCTAAAAAGGGTGAAATAGATGAAGTTGAACCTCTGTATGAAATGTTGAATTCAAAAGATCCGATAATGTTGTCAAGCATACTTGATAATTCAGTGGATCAAGAAATAATTCCTAATCCAAGTGGGAGTTATGAATCCCAAAATCGTATAGAGGAATCTGAACTTCAAATACGTATGAGTACGAGAAAAGGTGTACCTAAACGATATTATGAACTTGAGGATTATGTTTTCTTGGTATCTCCTACAAAATTGGATGAACCTAATTTTGTAACTGAGGCCTTATCGTGCCCTAAAAGGGATGAATGGTTAAAAATGACGAAATAAGAATTAGAGTCCATGAAAACCAACAAAGTCTGAGATCTAGTTGACCTTCCTAAGAAACGTAAAGCTATTGGGAACAAATGGATTCTTAAAGTTAAACGTAAATTGGATGGGTCAATAGAAAGACACAAAGCCCGATTGGTGGCAACAAGTTTTACTCAAGAAGTTGGAATAGACTACGAGGAAATTTTTCACCAGCTGTGAAGTTTACATCCATACAATTACTTTTAGCTATTGTTGCACGTTTAGATCTAGAATTACACCAAATGGATATGAAGACCGCTTTTCTCACCGGAGAATTAAATAAGGAAATCTACATGGAACAACCAGTAGGTTTCGTTGTTAAAGGTCAATAAAAGAAAGTATGTAAATTGAAAAGATCAATTTATGGCCTAAAGCAATCTTCAAGGCAGTGGCATCTGAGATTTCATAAGGAGGTGATGTCATTTTATTTCACCATTATCGATGAAGACCATTGCATCTATATGAAAAAGTCCAATGGAAATTTTGTAATTCTTTCTCTTTACATAGATGATATTTTATTAGCTGGAAATAATTTGGAGTATGTGAAAACTGTCAAGTCATGGCTTTCAAAATCATTTGATATGAAAGATATGGGTGATGCAAACTATATATTGGGTGTTAAGATCCAAATAGATCATTCCAAGAATTTTTTGAGTTTATCTCAAGAAACTTATATAAAGAAAATATTGGATTTTTTTTGAATGAATAGTTGCAAATACATGGATACTCCTGTAGAAAGGGGTGAAACTTTAAGCCTTGAAATGTGTCCAAAGACCGAAAAAGAAAAGGAAGACATGTCTCGAGTTCCTTATTCTAGTGTTGTCGGGAGTTTGATGAATGTTATCATGTGTACTCGCCTAGACATTTTTTATGTCGTGAGTCTAGTTAGCATGTATCAATCCAATCCTGGAACAGATCATTGGAATAATGAAAGCAGTAAAGAGAATATTCTGATACCTGAAGGGAACTACAAATCATACATTGTGTTATAGTGGATCTGATTTATTCATAAGAGGTTATACAGATGCTGATTGGGCTGGTGACCGAGATGATAGAAAATCAACATCCGGTTATGCTTTCTTACTAAATGGTGGTGCTATTTCATGGAAAAGTAAGAAACAAACTTGCACAACTCTTTCAACCATGGAATCTGAATTTAGGGTTTGTGCGTCTGCAGTACAAGAAGTTGTTTGGTTAAAGAGATTCTTTGAGCATTTGAGTATTGCAAAGAATTCTAAAGGTCCCTTGATTCTATATTGTGATAGTCAAGCGGCTATCGCGTACACGAAGGATCCTAAGTATCACAGCAAGACCAAACACATTGACATCAAGTATAACTTTGTTAGAGACGTAGTGACAAGTGGAGAAATAACTCTGCAATACATTCCTACGCGTGAAATGATAGATGATCCTTTTATGAAGGCCATCTCTAGAGACTTGTTTGAAAATCATGTTAAGGCTCTAGGTTTGCGTAGAATTGGATGATATTTCAGTATTGTAAAATAACTTATTTGTTGTAATATTCTCTCCTATATAATGCTATTGAATTTATGTTCAAATGTAAAATGCATGTGATATTTTGTAAGAAATAAAGTGTGTCGAACAAGTCGCGAGATTGTCTCTCTCACCCGAACGATGCCTCTTACTTCAAGAAACGTAAAGAGATGAGATTTACCACCATATTTTGACTTGTTGGATGGGCCAGGCAAATATTTCTCTAAGAAAATGAATTTAAGTACCACTGAAGAGAGAAATTAGGGTTAAACACTTGAAGGTGTTTAGACCAAGGTCTGTACGATGTTGGATAATCGAAATAATGAGACACGTACATCGGTATAAGGTGAAAACATCGTAACATGTGTTTCATGCCACGTGTGACAAGTGAACAATGGGTCAATGAAAGAATATTCCCTGCTTCTTCATTGTGAGACCCACAAAAGTTAAAATGATTTTTCAATGAAATACCCTTTGACCTTTTGCTGTTTCATGAAGTTTCAATTGATGTTGCTACTTTAGCAGGTTACTAATAGCCATGAGTGATTCGGCAATGCAGTGCATGTCTACGAAAGCAGCTGAATAAGAGAAGATAGATTCGAGTAGAAATGAAAGACAATTAAATGAATAATAAACTTATACACACAAAGCCGGCTATTGCACGAACCATATTGGTATTGAGTGTAATTGTGTGTATTAAATATGAACTCGAGTTAACATCTTTAAGAGGATGAGGGAATGAATAAGTAAGTACCGAAGTAGTGAACGATGTCTAAGGTATTGTGAGTAATAATGTCCTTAAAATTAATAGTGACTTCTTTCCACGTGTGATTGAATTCCTATGTAGGGCTTGTAAAAATCTTGAAGGTAAGCCTTGGTACTCACAGGTCGCAGGAACTGTTTATCGTATGAATTGTGTGTTTAGTTGATATCATATTTATTTGGGTCTTGTCTAGCATATGCGAAGTGGGAGATGTATGTTTTGGTTGTGGATCGCCCCGACCCGACCCGATATGACTCGACCCGTTTTTTTTTATTCTGAAAAAGAGATAAGTATCAATTTGAAAAGGAGTGGGAACAGTTACAACATATACTGCTTTTCCCTTTTAAAATAGGGGTTGAACGCTTTTCAAAAGATAAGTGTGAAGAACACAAAACAGAAAAATAAAGGGAGGAACAAAGAAGAAATTTCTATCTTCTTCACTGATATTAATGAAACAAAAGTGACATCAGTTTGTGGAAACATAGCTTTGATTCCTTGAGATTCAAAATTGGACTTGGAGCAACCTTTTCCAAGACTTCGTTATCATTCCGATGTTGTTAACAGGTACACATTCTCGTTCCTGCTACAAAATTCTTAGAGAAAAGGATCAAAATTGTCCTTTATGTTTGAATTAAGAATCAAAATAATCCTTGTGTTTTAACATGGAGCACTAATAGTCCTCCATGTTTCAACAATTGGTACACTTTTGTTACCCTTACTAACAACCGTCTAAATTCTAACGGAACTTCTCTTTTGCACGTGAGAAAGGTTTCCACCATTGCCAAAAAATCTTCCCTTTCTTTTCCTTCAATAGTAGCTATCCATAATTTCATAACTTCGATTTCTCTGTGAAACAAACAAAATCAAAATAAAAAGACTTTGGAGAACTGTGCCAAAACAATTTCTTTTCTTTTTGGTGTAGTTTCTATGCGAATCTGGTGCTGTTTTGGTGCAATTTTAGTGTTGTTTTAGTGCGAATATGGAGTTGCTGTTTTGGTGCAATTTCAGGGTCTGTTTTTGGAGCTTTTCTCGTGCAGTTTTGTAGCTATTTTGCTGCTGTTATGGTGATTTATTACTGCTGTTTCTGGCACAGTTCTGGTGTTTTCTGGTCGTGATATTGATGCAAGTTTAATGCTGATTTAGAGGCTATTTTGGTGCTGCTGTTTTGGCACGCACAATTCTCCAAAGTCTTTTTATTTTTATATTATTTATTTCACAGGGAAGTCGAAGTTATGAAATTATGGATAGCTACTAATGAATAAAAAGAAAGGGGATTTTTTGGCAATGGTGGAAACCTTTCTCACATCCAAAAGAGAAGTTCTGTTAGAATTTAGAGGGCTGTTAGTAAGGGTATCAAAAGTGTACCAATTGTTGAAACATGGAGGACTATTAGTGCTCCATGTTAAAATACAAGGATTACTTTGATTCTTAATTCAAACATAAAGGACAATTTTGATCCTTTCCTCAAATTCTTACAAATTATATTATAGGTTTCTTTTTTTTATTTTTAAAAACTATATAGAAATCACATTCTTAAATGTTTGCTAGTTCCGTGTTCTAATTCCAGCCGTGCAGATATGTTCATGAATGTGAGATTTTGTTTCCATTTTTTCATATTTTAGTGAAGGATATTATTTTAGTAATGGGAATTGGAAAGGAATCTGAACATTAAAAAAAAGAAAACTACTAAAAGGCATTGAATGCATTCAAGCTAATAGAAAATGCATCTTTATAGCCATTTTTAATATTTAACATGTTTGCCTGAGGTATCTAAATATTAGGTGGTTTATCTTTTGGTTATAAAATGTGTTTTGTTTATACTTTGTGATTGAAACTTGCCTCAAAATGTTGGCTGCAAATTTACATCTTCTTTGTATTTAAGTATTTTATTTAAGTGACTATGTGGCTGCCCAACTAATCTTTTATCTCCCTTGGCTTTCTTTGTTTTGCATGTACACATTTGGAGCAAATTATGAGTCTTAGTGCAAGACTCTTCAACTCTCATGGAGGTGGTCATTGCATATCCTCTATTCCTACAACTTTGGATCCATCTCAAAAAATAACTTTCAAGTAGAATTATAGTCCGATGGAAGGCTACTTTAATTAGACAAAGTTTTCAGCTCACCGCGATTTATTTTTTTCTTATCTTTATTTGTGCGTGATTTGACTGATTGCCTTGGTGTTTATTTGGATTGTTTGATATTTGATTTGTTGAATTTAAACTAGCTTATGATCGATTCTCAACCGTTTATTTAAGTTTATTCCTAAGATTTTAAAATATTCGCCTAATCCAAATTGGAGTCCTTAAGTCAACATAACTTTTGTTTTAATATCTTTGTTATATTTATTATAAGAAGTATTAAATGATTACTTTGAAGTAGCAATTTTAGTCAAATATTGTTTTTTTCCATAAATTTGATCTCCACTTGATATTGTTTCTAAATAAATTTCACAACGAGTCTTTATCCAAACTAAAGAATGTTACTCTATTTTAATCAAATAGTATTGTGTCGAATGTTTTGGTTATGTTATGCGAGTACATCACAATTTTAGAACATTGTTTTGACTTTCAAAATTGGTTGATTTAATTTTAGTTCAATACTCAAGAGAAGATAGTTGAACTGCTAACTTTATTTTATAAAACTCAAACCCATGAAAATGATATTTTATTTTTATAATTAAATGTCTAAATCACTTTTTTTTTCATTAACTCATAATCATGTTCTTGTATATACTATTTACCTACTTAGTAAATTTTGAAGCCTAAATTATTTTGTTATCAAATACTTCTCTTAAAATATTTATACCATGTGTTTTAATTTACATTTATGCTTATATCATATTTTAATTAAGTCTAACTTTATCTACAACATAATGCTCGTTTATTTTAAAGATTTAAGCATGTCATCGATTCTAAATTCAAATATTTCCTACTTATCTCTTCGATCCCTTTTTTATATGTATATATATATATATATGTATATATATATATATATATATATATATAATATTAGCACTTTTATAGATTTAATTAATTAACCTAAGTTTGACCGGTTAACTGTTTTTAACAGATCTTAAAGGATGCCGTACACCTTCCCTTTGGGATAAATTAGAACTCTTACCTAGAATCATATAAGTTAGTAGACCTTAATTAGAGTTAATTTTAGCACTACTGAGTTAAATATTTAGGTGTCCTAATACACCCTTAAAAAATAATTAGGTGGCGGCTCCTTAAGTTAATTGTTTTGGAATAACCAATATGTTGTACACCGTTTGGACCTCGAGTTAAAATGGGGTATAACATGTCTGTGTCAATTCCACCACTACAAACCCATATAGCCCAGATGCCTAATAATTCAGCCCAAAAAAAAATGCTCGTACCCAATGCAACCCTAATTCGATCTTTAAAATCAACATGCCGCATCCCCATCTGCTCTCTCTTTTTCAGTCATCTCTTTTTCAATCAACCCTTTCACTCTTTGTAACAATAGAGAAATATTTTTTGTATTTATCTTCATTTCCGATATGTTTTGACCTATATGTCACAAAATCGCAAGTTTGTATGACTATTTCGAGTGATTTCCTGGAGCAAATTACCTTGAAATTTCTCTTGTCAGCATATTGTCATTATTGAATAGTTCATTGGGTGATGTCGGGATGTCCATATTAGAACAATTATTATGCTTCAAATACCATAAAGGTATGAGCCCTAAGGTATGTTTTCTTGTAAAAGCGGTTTTGCATAAAGGCATAGTTAATTAGCATCCGATGACTACTAAATTCTTTTCTTTAGTTTATTTAGTTGTACAAAAGCTTATTTTTTTTAAAAAGGCATGTCGATGATAATATTTAGAATTATTAGAAGGCATCCATAGATGACTGTTAAATAATCCTAACCTTCTTGATAGAACTATGCAGTTCGATGATGCTGTAGAGGTTAAAGTTTAGTTATTACCCCCAACAAAAAGCACAGTGTCTTCCGCAAACTGTGGAGATTTGTAATAAAGTCATGAGGAAGTATATTCATGTTTCATATTGCTTTTTGTGAGTTATTGTCATGGACGAGTGCATGCGTAACTCGAATAAGAAGGTTCTTACATAAATGTTGCTACCATGTGAGAGAAATTACATTAAATTCAAATCCCTAGAGAACTGCAATCTTCCAAATGGTAAAAAAATATTCTGAAAAATGTATTTTTTTTTGTGTGGCAGACAATACTTCTCTTTGGCGTTCTCAACTAACCATCTAAGGTATTGTTCACACATGATCATATCCAAGCTAGTTAGTCTAGAATTCCAAAAAGGAGTACTTTCGACCACATAGATAAAATCCATTAATCAAAATACTTTTCACCCTTTGAAAGATTGAAGTTCTCTAGGGCAGAGAATTTGAGCAGCAACATAGTATGTCAGAACCTTCCTATTCATGTTACCCATGCACTCATCCATGATAGTAACTCGCAAAAGTCAATCTTAAACGTGTTTATACATCCCGAGGAATCAATTGGAAAGCTCAACAAATTAGAGGAAGACAATATGCTTTGGTTCGGGTAATAATAAACCTTCTAACTATATTATCAAACCGTCAAGTTGTTTCGAGAAGGTTAGAATGTTTTACCATTAATCTATTGACGCATTACATTTTTTTGAATAACTTAATTTACAGGGATTTTGTAAGAAAAGATGTACTTCAATGCAACTAAATTGAGCAATGAAAAGAATTTAGATGCTTATTTACCATGTCTTTGTGCAAAACCACATTTAAATGAAACAATACCTTAAATCATTAACTTTCATGGGTTCGGAAGCAGAATAAAGGTCCTAAAAGGGAAACCCCAAAATCACAAAGAAAATAACAAATAAAATATAGGTTGCACCCAATAAACTATGCAACAATGGGTATGCGCTTACAAAAGAGAATAAGGATTGCTTACAACAAAAGTATAGTATGAAAATGATAAAGTTAGGGCTCTTGAAAGGGGAAGATAATGAATAGGTAAATTGTTTGATAACTCTAAAAGATGGAATTGTTAATAAAAATTGGTATTGAATTTTTAGGGCTCTTGAATGTCTAATTTGTAAGACATCAATAATGTTTTAGTTGGAATCCTTTCTGGTCATCCTTTCTTATGTATTTTTCTCTTTTTACTAAATTGGTTAACCTTTTTACCATCCGAAAATGGTAACCCTTTATTTTTATTTTCATACATATATCAATATTTTACCTTTTAATTTTGAAAGAGAGTGCTTAAATGCTTGTCTTATAGACAGAAAATCCCCTCAATGTGTGCTTATTGCCATAAACCATAAATCTACTTACTTAAATCAATCAAAAGCATAACTATTTTCCTTTTAAGTTAATATTATTGTGGAACATCACTAGAAGGAATAGGACTATCATTTTAGGCAGAGCGAGATTTGATAAGCTTCAATAACATCCATATATTTGACTTTTGTTTTGCTTGTGTATATAAACAATCACATTATTCACCTTAATTTAGAACGATTCTATTTAGAATTTCCCAAGATATATTATGCAATCATATGATTGTTTAATACAATGTCATTTTTCACATCTTTCACGTGATTTTTAATCTATCAAAATAACTTATGACAAACAATCCTATAATGGTATAAGTACACATACACTCCATTCAAATGACATTAGAAAAAATGAGATGAAAAGAGTAATATTGAAGTATTACCACAAAACACCTTCTTGAGAGCACGAGACCATTATAGGTTTATACATAGAGTTTTTTCATTATCTAAGATAGAAGTAGAATCCAATTCATCATCAGCAAGAGATAAAATTAAGACATAACAAAGACAAAAAAAACTTTGAATAATAAGTAGGGAGATTATGAGAATAAAAATATGTAATGACCCTCCAGGTAATTTTCTTCGACGTCTAGCACTTTCGGCGTTGTACTAGTTGAAAAGAACTTTTCACACACTAGATGCACTCAAAAGTGTTCTTAAAATATATTTACAAAACACAATTCTTTCTCACAAAAATTATTCTTTTGAAAAGCATTTGTAAAATAAGTTGAATTTAGATGTTTGGCCAAACAAACTATTAGAGTTGTTAAGTTATCAATAAGGTTAATTGAGTAAAAGATACTCCTATAATTAAAGTTTTTCTTAAGAGTTGTGTTAATTAAATATGACTTACATAATATGAAACACAAGGAGTAATTTTGTATTGTTTATAAAAGTTAGTGGAGGAAATTTCGTAAAAAATGGTTGTGTACTGTAATAGCTCGTACTTTGAAAAATCAACTAGAGATTCGTACAAGTTGAATTTCAGTGTTTAGTTTTTGCGTCAACTTCAAACAACCATAACGTTCGGCACAGGAAGAGTTAGGTAGCCTATGAGGTATAAAATTGAAGGTCTTCGGATCCTCTTTCCACGCCACCGAGTTTTCTAAATTTTGAGATTGGATGAAGGAGTTATGCCAGTTTAAGTGCAGTCTCTCTAGTTAAGGCATTCCTTCCATTTTTAGGAAAGGTATTTTGGTCTTTTACTTATCCCCACTAGGCCTGAACGTTTTTCCTCACCCAAATAGGGGTCTAAACTGATTGAGATCAGTTTTCATTCATTCCTAAATGCTTAGGGTTGAGAGAAGGGTTTCAAGAGGAGAGAAACAAGAAGGTTTCAAGCGTTCTTTCAAGATATGTGGATTTTCGCAAAGAACTTAGTTCTCTCGAGGTATGTAAGCTTTTATAGTGTTTGGTTTGTTTACCCTCACGAAAATCTTGTGATTTTCATTAATAAATTCGTTCTTGAAGTTAATGGATTGAGTTCTTGAGAATTTCTTGAGGTTTTAGCTTCATTCCTTAACAATGAGTCTTGTTGAATTTTTTAGGTGAGAGTTTTGCGAATGAGTGATGTTCTTGATGAAATTTGAGTGGGTTTTCAATTATTTGTGTTGTATTTATGAATTTAAATGAGTTTGGGTGTAAATCATTTCATTCTAGATGAATCAGAACATGAATTGGAACACGAAAATTCATCAAGTTTCTAGTCAGGGGCATGGGGCAGCGCGCCACCACTACGCCAGAACAAATGCCCAGTAGTTTAAGGCCTAGCGCGGTGCGCCACTCAAAGCGTCCCATATACTATTTAGTAGTTTTGGGCTGGTTCTCCGTGCCACTCAGTGCGTCAGGGTTGCCAGGTCCCTTACCTTTCCATCCTTCTTTTCACGTATGTTCCCTCCAATCGTACATGTGTTCTCTCCTTGATATCCACACTTAAAATCTTCATTAATCCTTGAGATATCATGCATATTCTAATCACATCTCTTGATTTAAATTTCTAATTTAAATAAAGTTAAGAGAAAAGTTCATAAGGTCCTTTTGAGTCAAAGTTGAGAACCCTTTTACAATTAACTAAAGATTTGAGCTAAATTTTGAGTTAATGAGTATGAGGATGAGGAGAGTTGAGTCTCATATTTCAAAATGAGTATAAAGGAACTAAGTATTCCCAAGTATATAATATTTTACATTTAAAAGATAGAAACATCGATTTCTAAATGATTTATGATCTCAGAGGAGTTTCAGAGTAGTACCTCTTTTAAGAAAATCTTTTGAGTAATTACCTCAATTGAGAAAGATTTATGTTTTTAAAAAATTGAGCATGAGTTATATATATAAATATATTATTGGGAGCAGTATTGAGCACCGATATGGGGATGAGTTCAGACAACTCAAAATCCTCATAAACCATATATGCCAACATGGGTAAAGGGTCATACTTTTTAGATGACTCTTTATTGATTTTAAGCATAGCTTAGTGGATTCACTCAGTTGAGGTTTTTAATACCCTGGAAAGGTATATGATAGTTCTGGAAGTATAGGTGAGACGATGTATCATCACATAGCTCTTAGTGATGGTTGTCGGTTAGAGAATCTCCCAAATAAGAGTAAATAGTTTAATTTATATTTATATATATATTGAATTGATATCTACTACTTTAAAAGCTTTATATATTGTATCTCTTATTGCTGCTTTCACATTTGACTTGAGATAAGGTGAGTATGTCTTCCTAGAGTATTAGTTCAGTTGCTTATGTTTCAACTTTCCCACTTCATGCTCGTATATTCAATGTACTGACGTCATTCGACCTGCATCATGAGATATAGGTGTTCAGGTTCATCAAATAGCGCTTCGTTGATCCTATCGCATTCCAACTAGCTTTGGTGAGCCCCTTTGCTTTCTGGAAGGCTTCACATTATGGTTTTGTTTTGTTAAGATGTCGTGGGTTTTGTCCCGATATCTATCATAGTACTTAGAGGCTTCATATACAATAGTAGTATAAGGAGCCTTTAATTGTTCCTTGTTGATGTTGTAAAGACTTTGAGTTGAACGTTTATATTTATTTGAGTATCTTAGAAAGTTTTGAGAGCTACTGTATTAATGAGGTCTTATGAGTTAATACTTGGATATTGATTTCCTATGTTGTTGAGTAAGTCTTCCGCTGAGTATTGGGCAAGGCCAAGAAATCTCTTGGGAACCAGTGATGGTTCTCGAGTTCCAGCCACGTCCAAGGTGTAGGCTTGGGGCTTGACAAACTTGGTATCAGAGCACAAAGTTCAAGAGTCCTAGGGTGTCTATGAAATTGGTTCTGTAGAGTCCTTGTCATCGGTGTGAAGTGCGCCACATCTATAATTCTGAGGCTATAACATTTAGGAAACATTTCACTTCCTTCTTACTCTCTTTCGTGTGATAAAGTTCAACTCTATAAAAGTTTCTTTCTAATTCGTGCTTGCACGTATCTTTTAAGATCATGCCTCCACAAATAACTGTTCAAGATTGTCCTGCTAGGAGAAATGTTGATCCCTAGGACCGGGGGTACCCAATGCACCAGAAGTGCAACCCCTCAAGGAGAGGTCACAAATGCTGAGTTCCGGGATGCTATCCAGATGTTGATTCAAGTCGTGTTGACTCAAGCTGTTCAGTAATGAGTGGTTCGTCAGGAGATGGCTGATACATCCGGGATCCATGAGTTCTTGAGAATGAATCCTTAAGAATTCATAGGGTCAAATGTCATTAAGGATCCGTAAAACCTTGTGGAGGAACTTCAAAAAGTGTTTGAAGTTATACAGATTGTTGGTGCTGAGCGCGTGGAGTAGTTGCATACAAACTTGAGGGTGTTGCTAGGATTTGGTACGACCAATGGAAGAAGAGCAGGGCTGAAGGAGTACTGCACTAGTGAGTTGGGTTATCTTTGAAAGTGCTTTCTAAGGGCGCTTCTTTCCTCGCGAACTAAGGGAAGCGAAGGTAAGAGAATTTCTTAACCTTAAACAAGAATCCATGAATGTGCATGAGTACAACCTCAAGTTCACTCAATTGTCCCATTATGCTCTGGAGATGGTTGCTTATATGAGGAGCATACTGAGTCTATTTATGTCATGACTATCCTGCTTGTCAAGTAAATAGGGTAAGGCTGCTATATTGATTGGGGACATGGACATAGCAAGGCATATGATCCATGTGCAGAAGGTTGAGGAAGACAAGTTGAAAGATAAGTAAGAGTTCCGCAGTAAGAGGGCTAAGACAATAAGTAATGAGTCCAGACAACAAAAGGTCAGAAATATGAACCGGTCATCTTCTTGGCAAAGGCCAACTGGGCGTGTCCCATCATCAGCTAGTGCACCTGCACCAAATTATAAAGGTGATTACTGATATCAGAATTCGTAGAACTTCAGAGCTAGACCTACTCAATCTCAGGGTAGTGTGGCACAAGGGGTTAACTTGACCCCTACATGTGCTAAGTGTGGTACAAACCACCTAGGAACGTGTCGTGATTGCTCTAATGGTTTCTTCAAGTGTGGTCATACAGGTCACTTCATGAGAGAGTGCCCTAAGAACAGGTAGGGTAATGGTAATGGGGGCAATAGAGCCCAATCCTCTTCAACTTCTCTCTTTGCCTTACCGTCTTTTCTCAACGGATCAACCACATAGTCCGTAGTAAGGTTAGTGACAGGAACTTAGCTATCTTTTGGTCAGGTTTTCCGAGGTTGGTTCCTCTAGTAGAATAGGTCCCGAACACTTGGCCTCTTACAAGTCTCAATTGTGGCAGAAAAAGATGAATTTTTAACCCGATGGGGGATCTTGTTACATAGGTTCATATCTAATCAGCTGATATACTGATGCAGGAAAATTCTTCTAAAGAAGATGTAGTAGACAAAGTTGCACCCAGAGGAGCTACTTTAGGGACAAGAGCAGGAGCAAACCGTCTGTATGCTATAGCTAGTGGCCAAGAGCAAGATAATTGACCAAATGTTTTCACGGGTATGATCAAAGTCTTTACTTTTGATGTATATGCATTACTTGATCCAGGTGCGAGTCTATCTTTTGTGACTCCATATATTTCTATGAGGTACGATATTCTTCCCAAATGACTTCTTGAACCCTTTAGTGTTTCCACACCGATTGGTGAGTCTATTTTAGCCGAGAAAGTTATCGTGATTGTGTCATCTCTGTCAATCAGAAGGGCACCATGACTGACTTAGTCGAGCTAGACATGGTGGACTTTGATGTTATTCTAGGTATGGACTGGCTTCATGCTTTCTATGCCTCACTTAATTGTAGAACTCGAGTAGTCAAGTTTTAGTTCCCTAATGAGTCTATTTTAGAGTGGAGGAGTAGTTCAGTAGTGCCTAAGGGTAATTTCATTTCTTACCTTGAGGACAAAAAGTTAGTCTCTAAGAGGTTCATCTATCACTTAGTCTGAGTTAATCACTCAAGTGTTGAGACACTGCCTATTGAGTCAGTCCCAGTTGTGAGTGAGTTTCCAGAGGTCTTTCCAGATGATCTTTCCGGAGTCCCTCCTGAGAGAGAAATAGACTTCGGCATATACATTCTTCCTGATACTTGACCAATCTCTATTCCGCCATATAGAATGGCTCTAGCTGAGTTAAAAGAGTTAAAAGAGAAGTTGAAAAACCTTCTTGATAAGGGTTTAATCTGACCTAGTGTCTCACCTTGGGGCACTCCGATCTTATTTGTTAGGAAGAAAGATGGTTCTCTTAGGATGTGTATTGATTACCACCAGTTGAAAAAGGTCACCATAAAGAATAAGTATCCTCTTCCGAGAATTGATGATCTTTTCTATCAACTTCAAGGTGCCACTTGTTTTTCTAAGATAGACCTTAGATCTGTCTATCATCAGTTGAGAGTAAGAGAGAATATTATTCCGAAGATAGCATCCAGGACCCATTATGGCCATTATGAGTTTCTTGTTATGTCTTTTGGTTTGATGAATGCTCCTGGAACATTCATAGATCTTATGAACAGGGTGTTTAAGCCATACCTTGACATGTTTGTTATAGTCTTCATTGATGACTTACCAATTTATTCGAAGAGTGAGGAGGATCATGCTAGTTATCTCAGAATAGTCCTTAAAACTTTCAAGGATAGAGAGTTGTATGCTTAATTTTCTAAGTGTGAGTTTTTTCTTGTGTACGTGGCATTCTTAGGCCACATAGTATATGGTGAAGGGATTCGAGTTGACACTCAAAAGATTGAAGTAGTGAAGAATTGGCCCAGACCCACATCTCCAATTGATATAAGGAGTTTCTTGGGATTGGCTGGTTATTATAGAAGGTTTGTCAAGGGATTTTCACCTATTTCATCCCCGTTGACAAAGCTGACTCAGAAGACAGTAAAGTTTCAATGGTCTGAAGCTTGTGAGAAAAACTTTCAAGAATTGAAAATCCGGTTAACTACTACCCCAGTGTTGACCCTACCAGAATGTACACAAGGCTTTGTTGTGTATTGTGATGTATCCAGAGTTTGACTTGTTTATGTTTTGATGTAGAACGGTAAGGTTACAACCTATTTCTCAAGACAACTTAAGTTTCATGAGAATAATTACCCAACTCAAGACATCGAGTTGGCAGCGGTAGTATTTACTTTGAAAATATGCCATCACTACCTCTATAGTGTTCATGTAGATGTGTTTACCAATTCCAGGAGTCTTCGGTATGTATTTAGTCAGAAAGAGCTTAACCTCAGACAGAGGAGGTGGTTAGAGTTACTCAAGGATTACGACATAAGTATCCTCTATCACCCAGGTAAGGATAATGTTGTTGCTGATGCTTTGAGTAGGATGTATATGGGAAGTACTGCCCATGTTGAGGAAGGAAAGAAAGAATTGGCTAAGGAAGTTCATAAACTTTCCTGATTGGGAGTCCGTCTATTTGATTCCAGCGAAGGTGGAGTTGTGGTGATGAATGGGGCTGAATTATAACTAGTGTCTGAAGTGAAGGAGAAACAATACCAAGATCCTATTCTGCTTGAGTTAAAGGCTAATGTTCATAAGCAAAAGGTGATGGATTTTAAACAAGGGCGAGCTGGTGTGTTCAGGTGTCAAGGTAGATTGTGTGTGCCAACGGTGGATGAGCTCCAAGAAAGGATCATGGAGGAAGCTCATAGCTACAAATATTTGATCCATCCCCGTTCTACAAAGATGTACCATGACTTTAGAGAAGTTTATTGGTGGAGTAGTATGAAGAGGTGTATTGCAGATTTCGTTGCCAAGTGCCTGAATTGCCAACAAGTTAAGGTAGATCACCAAAGGCCCGGTGGTGTGGATCATAATATAGATTTTTTGGAATTTAAGTGGGAGATGATCAATATGGATTTCATTACTGGTTTGTCGCGGTCTCGCAGGCAACATGATTTGATTTGGGTAATTGTTGATCCAATGACTAAATCCGCCCATTTCTTGCCACTAAAGACTACCTATTCAGCAGAAGCTATGCCAGATTATATATTCAAGAGATAGTCCGATTTCATGGAGTTCTAGTGTCTATAATTTCAGATAGAGGTGCACAATTCATAGCTTAGTTTTGGAAGTATTTTCAGAAAAGTTTGGGTTCAAAGATAATTATTTGTAGAACTTTTCATCCTCAGGTTGATGGCCAAGCAGAGCGCACAATTCAGACTTTAGAGGATATGTTGAGGCCATGTGTGATCGATTTCAAAGGTAATTAGGATGATCACTTACCTCTCATAGAGTTTTCGTACAATAATAGTTATCACTCTAGTATCCAAATTTCTCCTTATAAGGCTCTCTATGGGCAAAGATGTAGATCTCTTATTGGATGGTTTGAGGTTGGTGAAGCTGAGCTGATAGAACCAGACTTGGTTCATCAAGCCATGGAGAAGGTGAAGATTATTAAAGAAGGGTTGAAAACAATGCAAAGTCGTTAGAAATCCTATTTCAAATGTTAGGAGAAGAGACTTAGAATTTGAGGTTGATGATTGGGTTTACTTGAAGGTTTCACCCATGAAAGGTGTTATGATATTTGGTAAGAAGGGGAAACTTAGTCCCCGATACATTGGCCCTTACAAAGTATCCAAGAGAATTGGAAATATAGCTTATAAATTGGAGCTACCGTCAGAGTTAACAACAGTCCATCCGGTGTTTCACATTTCTATGTTGAAGAAGTGTATGGGTGATCTCTAACTCATAATACCTATAGAAAGTATTAGTATAAATGACAACCTATTGTCACGACCCGAGCCTACACCCTGGACGTGGCCGGCACTCAAGAACCATTGTTGGTCCCTAAGCGAACCCTTATCTTGGCTGACTACAAGAGGAAGAATAACTTGAGCATACATAAGCATCAAATTGAAAGAAACGTTTAAAAACAGTTTATTGAATCTCAAAACTTTGCTGAATAAACTTAGTATGAAACATAAGTTTTAAATAAAATATCTAAAACTGAAAGACTCTCCAAAATTATCTATCTATGAAGACTCTACTATACAAAGATGAGTGTTGGGACAAGACCCACGGCTCCTCAAAAGAACTACTACTAACATCTCATAAAAACTAGAGTACTCTGAAAGCAAAAAGGCTTCACTTATAAGAAGACGAGCGGATGAGGTGATCTCAACAGACTCTTGTTGATGATCCTAATAACCCATATCTACATCATTAAAAGATGCAGGTTGAATGACATCAATATATTTAATGTACGAGTATGTAATATAGCTGAATAACAAATAACTTAAATAAAGGACTGGAATAGATAACAATGTACTCAAGCTAAAAGTAAAGAAATAAAGAAGTAAAATCATTTAAAACTTTACAAAATACTTCTCAACTCTGAACTCAACATAATAAGTGAAATACAAAAATACAATTTAACTCTATTTGGAGATTCTCTAACCGACAACCATCACTATGAGCTACGTGATGATACAATATCTCACCCACGTTTTCAGAACTGTCATATACCTTGCTGGGATATAATACTCCTCAACTAAGTAGATCCACTAAGCTATGCTTAAAAAGTAATAAACAATCATCTAAAAAGTATGATCCTTTACGCATGTTGGTATACATGGTTTATGGGGGCTGTGAGTTGTCTGAACTCTCTTCCATATCGGTACTCAATACTACTCCCAATAATATATATAACTCATGCTCATATGTTTAAAAACATAACTCTTCCTCTGATTGACGCGAAATTTGTGGCGTTGGAAAGAGAATTCAAATACATTTAATTTGATAGGTTATGGGCCACATAACTCTTTATATTCTAAGAGATATGGTCGTTTGAAGTTGACCCTAAGTAAAATCTTACATCAAAACTTAATTGGTAAGGAAACTTTCAACTCAACTTTGTGCTAGGTGTTTTTTAGAGACCTTAATTGATATACAAAATAATTCCCACACTAAAGAATTTACCTTAACACCTAAGAAAATATTAAAATCACTCAGTACGACCTTATACACAATTCAAGAATGGTTTCGGCTTAACTTAAAAAAAAATCAGGGTGTTACAATATCTCCCCCTTGGGATCATTCGTCCTCGATTAACGGCTGGTTTGAGAATTGAAAGGGATTAATCTTACTGTATTCAAGTCTAACACATAATCACAAAGCACTTAACGTAGGGTGATTATTCTGATCTAAATCACAAGATGCAGGTTCTATACCTCTGTAGGGAATCTCATCCCAAGAACACTACTTCTTACCGCTACATTCAACTAACCTTGAGCTCATAGCACAAAACACCTAATGTATCACACATTGTCCACATGTTAACAATACCACATTCAAACTTAGAACCTTAACCACTCCATAGACTCCTACTAAGCCAGTTTCTAAGAACTTCTCATCCTCTCATCATCTCTACCAACTTAACTTTCATGCATTACCATGAGGAAGCTGACTTTAGTACTCATCATAAAACCTTATCTCCTTCTTCCTCCACATTTATAACCTTAGATGTAATAAACACACCATCACTATCACAATAAGAAATAACAATCCTATCCTCTATCATCACACAACTACTATCAACAACACCCCTCTCTAAAACTAAAAAACATTATTGAAAGGACTTTAGGGAGAAAGATCATAAGCACGATTCATTTGAGAATTCTGATAAAAGAATATGCATGGCATAACATTATATTGCTAGCCATTGAGAGTAAATCATGAACCTGTGAGACTGAACATACTATTAGACATGATTGTTTATATGAATAGGTTCATAGCATGAGACTGATATCCATAACTTTATGGAGTAAGATTGAGATCAATGGGCTACAAATTGTACCCCTCATTTTGGAAATTGAGCTTAGATGCGAATCTCTCTAAAGTATATGAGCATAGGTCATTAACACAATTCTTATATTAGAACCATCAATAAGATATTGTTATAACTGGACTTGAGGAATACACAAGATTATAAATAGATTGATGTACCTCTAAAACTCATTCAGAAGACATCACTATCTCATTCTCAACACTTGACTTGATTTCTCATCTTATCATCTCCCCCTTAGGTTTGAAACTGACGTTTTTAAAGCTATGGATCTATTCCATCATCTCTAAATTAGTCTACATTCCCTTCACTCTAATACTCGGGAAATACTTATCTCATGGCTACTGAACTCTACAAAAGCAGGTATTAAGATTCTTTCTAAGATCTCTTTCTAGGATGCTTCTATTAACCTCTTTCCATTAGCTTATAAAGCCGCTTCATCTAACTCTTTAAGGGAAAAATAATGCTTACTTCAGCCTATTCCACATTGACAACTCAATTATACTCTCTAGGCATACACGAGAACAAGAAACTTAATTGGAACCTCATCTGATTACATACAATCTCGGGTACACGTCAAAATACTCTTATTACTCTTATGACTTAGACACACTACATTGCCCTAATCAAAAAGTAAGGATCTCTCACTTCTACCACTCATATTCATTGCAGCTAACATCTGAATTTTTCACCTACTCTATGTCAAGTCTACGAGATCAGATCTCAAGACTAACATTATGACCCTCATGTTGCCATTCTTTTGATCACGATGGTCATCTAAAGTTCAAGCCTTATATTTATTACCAAACCTGGATATTAATATGATTTCTCACTTACTATACTAACTTACAACTACTAGATACAAATTAAGAAACACTCGTCCACTAAAACCTCATGACAAGTAGTCGATCTTAATCTCTCAGTCTTCATACTTACAATATACCATCACACTTCCTTTCACAACTTAAGTACTATTTACCCACTCACTCAAATGTTAAGCCTCGGAAACTAGTGAACTAAACTAGAGACTTCTAGAGACTTGCCTGAAAGTTTTAGAGTTATAAATGAGGGATAAAATCATAAAAATGATTCCCGTACTTAGAATGAGGGTTTTAGGGTTAGGGCGTCAAGGTACGATCCCCCAAGGACAACTCAAGAGGTCCTTGAGGAGGACCCCAAAACAGTCCCTAAATCTACAATTTTGAGTGAGCTACGAATGGCACCTACGTGGCGTAGATCCATCCACGCTCCATAGCCCTAGCTCATGGGTCAAGGCCTGAGTTGGCCTACAACTTTTAGCCACAGTCCAGCACCTACGAGTGTGCAGCATGATCCGTGAATCCACCCACGGTCCGTGGGTGGGGGCTTCGTAGGTCAGGGCAGATTTTAAGATTTAGTTTTTAAGTTAGGGGCTTAGGGGTTAATTGGTAATTAGTAAGGGGTTAAGGGAGGTCGGTTATTTAGTTATTAAACCACCTATATAAGCCTAATAGACCCCTAAACTAAGTCAATTAGTTCATTCTTCCAAGACCCCAAATTCTCTCTAAATAATTCTCTCTCTAGAAGTGAAGAAGAAAAAGAAGAAGAAAAGAAGGAAGAGGGGCAAATTTCCTCCATTGTTTTAAGATAATATTCGGGCTTCAAATTAAGGTATGTTAGCTTAATAATGTATGGGTTCTTCCACCCATAGAGCCCTCTAGGTTTTCCCCCAATTGTGAAGTCAAAACCCAACTCTAGCTAGGGTTTCTTCCTACATCGTGGGTAGTGTTTACGTATGATTCCAATTTAGTGGATAATACCTAATTATGAATGAATTAGCATTGATTTATGATATTATGATGAATTTATGTGATTTATATGGTAAAACCTAGTCTAATCGATGAATTTGATATTGTGTGGGTTTATGCCATGGAAGGTGAAATTGAAGGATTAGAATTGATCTTCTAAAATCAATGTCATGTGTAGTAATTGTTCAAGGTTAGGAACATATAATCATGAATTGAACTAGACTTTATTGAATATGAAGGATCATAGCTAGTAAAGTTGAATTTGAACCTTTATGATCAACTATGACTAGAATCACCTACTAATGATGGATGTGATTAGAACACCTTGAAATCTAGGTATGATGCAGATAGTAAGATGTAAAGCTTGAGAATAAGGCTTGTAGTCATCAATGTTAGGGCTTTGGGGGGTAAAGCCAATATGATGTGATCTTGTTGTGTACTGTTTCTCATTTATACACTTAGGCATAAATATGCTAGGAGATCCAAGATTCTCTCACATAGAATGATTCTAGGTTGGCTTAATAACCCTAAATGAATCAAATCTTGTTAGTCTATAATAGCTTGAAGTTGTGACATATGGTCCCTTAATGTATAGATTGACTTGGTAAGATAAGACCAAGATTGATAGCTTAGGATTGAGGAATCATACTCTCATAAGGATAGCTTAGGATTGAGGATCCATACTCTCCTAAGGGTAGCTTGACTTAGCATTGTAAGATGCATGTCAAGGGTAGCTTGAGTTACAAATAGTCATGGTAGCCTAGGATTGAGGATCGATACTCTCCTAAGGGTAGCTTGAACTAGCAATATTATGATGCCTTCATGATAGCATGACTTGGTTTGGACAAGACCATTTCATGGTAGCTTAGGATTGAGGACTTATACTCTCCTAAGGGTAGCTTAGGATTGAGACATCATACTCTCCCAACGGTAGCTTGCATTAGCATCATAGTGTGCTTGCAAGGGTAGCTTGACTTAGCATTGTAAGATGCATTTCAAGGGTAGCTTGAGTTAGGAGTAGTCATGGTAGCTTAGGATTGAGGACACATACTCTTCTAAGGGTAGCTTAGGATTGAGACATCATACTCTCCTAAGGGTAGCTTACATTAGCATTTTAGTGTGCTTGTAAGGGTAGCATGACTTAGTTGGCCTAGGACTATTTCATGGTAGCTAGGATGGAACACTTGTACCCTTAATTGAGTAGCTTGGACTTGCATGATTGTATGCCTTCCAAGGTAGTTAGTTTAGAATTATATAGTTATGTTAGCAAGATGATAGCATGGTCTAGCCTATTAGGGTGCTATTCCTTGGTAGCCTTGAATTGAGAAATAGAATCCATTCATGTGTTGTGACTTGCCTTGTACTAAATAGAGAATTACCTTAAATAACTAATGGAAAATAGTAAAGAGGGACTAGTCCCCAACTAGTGAGCATGTATGATAGCCTAAAGTGGTACTTAGTGTGGATAGCAGTATGTGATGCTATTCATACATTGCACAAGTATGGCTTGAAGCTACTTATGAAGTGTTATCATATATTAAACAAACTTAGCTTGGGTTGTTGCTATAGTTGCCTTCCAAGATATAATTGATTAAAGGTGATAGTTCCCTTGTCTATATGAAGTAAGCTAATAATGAGACCAAAGGAGGGTAAGTACGACTAGGATGACTTTAAGGTTGTGCTTAGTATGAAGGGTAGTATGGGATGCCTTTCATGCATTGCACAAGTGTTCTTTGAGGTTACTTAGGAGTATGGATCCCTTATGGTAGAAAAGATTAAAGACTTGACCATGCATATAGACTATGATTAAGATGACCAAAAAGGGATGCTTAGCTTGGGTGGTATTATGCGATGCTATTCATGCATTGAACAAGTATGCTTTTAGGTTACTTGAGAGTAGTTCTATTATGGTATAGATGGCTAAAGAATTGAATAATGCTTATATGATGCTTATGTTGGAGACTTTGCTTATTATTATGATATTGTCTCTTATGCTTATAATTGATGTTTCATGAAGTATTTCATATGCTTATGGATTAGGTCTTATATTGACTAACTCTTGTCTTATGCTCTTATTATTATGCTAGCTAACATATTTAGTACATTTTGTACTAACGCATACTTTGCCTACATTTTAATCAAATGTAGGGTTTTGGAGATTGATTCCATTCTTGGAGGATAGGTTTCTAAGGAACAAAGGAGTTAAAGATTTGGTGAGTCCTCATAGGTTCGAGGACAGACCTACCATTTCCTTTATTCTTTTATTTTGATGTTGAGACTATTGTATGGGCTGTGTCCCAAGAGTTTTATTCTAAAGTTGTATTAGATGGTTTGAGACAAAAGTGTAGTAAAGACTTCCACTTGCTTTTATGAAAATAACTTTGATTGTACGGATAAAAGTTTTTAAATTTTCTGCACTTTTCTAATATCTTATGTTGTGATATGTTAAGGGCTTGTATGAGACCCCTTCGGGGTCAAGTACACCATGTTACATCTAAGGGGTACCCCTGGGTCATGATAACACATCATTGGCTAACTAGTTATATGGCCTTCTGAATATCATGGGCTTCCCCTTAGAATCATAAGCCTAGTTTAGAGCTATCACCTCATGAATAGTCATGCTCTTATATTCAACACCTACACTTGGTCATTACTAACACAATGACACATCATCATAACCTCCTTTCTAGTTAAAGTATACGCTAACTCATCCTAACTGGTAACTATTCTTCTACCTTCTATCATGAACTCTATACAAAATTATTACTTCTTAGTATACCCATAAGGGAAAACTCCTCATTAATAACCTACTGGGTGAATGACTATAATAACATAGCTTGCCTTATCACTATCTCCCTTTCTTAGATTACTGAACCTCTGCATGCATTCTTCTAACTTTGAGCACTTTTACTACTATCTTTTTACTTAGAAATACATGAAATTGGTGGCGTTGAAAAAAGAATTAAAATACCTTTAATTTGATAGGTTATGGGCCATGTAACTCTTTATATTGTAAGAGATATGGTTGTTTGATGTTGACCCCAAGTAAAATCTTACATCAAAACCTAATTGGTAAGGAAACTTTCAACTCAAATTTGTGCTAGGAGTTTTTTAGTGACCTTAATTGATATCAAAATTCATTCCCATACTAAAGAAATTACCTTAACACCTAATAAAATTAAGAGTCACTTAGTATGACCTTATATGCAATTCAAGAATAATTTGGGCTTAACTTAAAAAATTTCGGGGTGTTACACCTATTTTATGAGGAAGTGCCCGTTCAGATTCTGGATCATCAGGTTCGCAAGTTGAAGACCAAGGCGGTTGTATCAGTCAAGGTCTTATGGAGGAATCAATTTGTTGAGGAAGCTACTTGGGCGGCCGAGGAGGATATGATGATGAGATACCCACATCTCTTTGCTTCTAAAGAAATTCCAAATCAAGGTACTAATCCTTTGTAAAGTACTCCTTAAGTTAATATGATAAGTTATGTGAATTGCATGTTTTGTACTTGAGTTGGGGTTTTTAGATGCTTCCCTTTCCTTTTTTGCTTAGTGTGATCTCATTCAAGGACGAATGTTCCCAAGGGGGAGATATTGTAACATCTCGTACTTCGAAAAGTCAACTATAGATTCGTACAAGTTGAAATTTTGTTTTTAGTTTTTGGGTCAACTTAAAAAAACCATAACTTTCAGCACACAAAGAGTTAGGTGGACAATGAGGTATCGAATAAAAGGACTTTGAGTCCTCTTTCCAACGCCGCAATGTTTGCTAAATTCTGAGCTTGAATGAAGGAGGTATGCCCATTTGAGTGAAACCTATGCATTTCATCCATTTTAAGGAGGGGTATTTCGGTCTTTTCCTTACCCCCCACTAGGACTAAACGTTTTTATCACCAAAATAGGGTTCTAAACTGATTGAGATCAGTTTTCATTCATATCTAAACACTTAGGGTTTCAAGAGGAGAGAAAGAAGAAGGTTTCAAGCATTCATTCAAGATTTGTGGATTTTCGCCAAGTTAGTTCTTTCAAGGTATGTAAGCTTTCATAGTGTTGGGTTTATTCTCCCTCATGTCAATCTTGTGATATTCATTAATAAATTTGTTCTTGAAGTTGATGGATTGAGTTCTTGAGATGTTCTTCAGGTTTTAGCTTCATTCCTTAACAATGGAGTCTTGTTGAGTTCTTGAGGTGAGGGTTTTGCGAATGAGTGATATTCATGATGGAGTTTGAGTGGGTTTTCGATTATTTTATTGGGTTTGTGAATCCAAACGATTTTGGAAGTAAATCATTTGATTCTAGATGAGATAGGACATGAATTGGAGCAAGAAAATTCGTTAAGTTTCTGGGCAGGGGCATGGGGCGGCGCACCACCACTGCGCCATAACTACTTCCCACTAGTTTGGGACCTGGAGCGGCGCACCACTTAGTGCGCCCCAAGCACTGTTCAGTATTTTTGGGACTGGGGCCCCGTGCCACTCAATGCACCAGGGTCGCCAGGTCCCTTACCCTTTCATCCTTCTTTCCGTGTGTGTTCCCTCAAATCGTACCTATGTTCCATCCTTGATATCCAGACTTAAAATCTTCAATAATCCTTGAGAGATCATGCATAATAATCACATCTGTTGATTTACATTTCAAATATAAGTAAAGTTAAGAGAAATGTTCAGGAGGTCCTTTTGAGTCAAAGTTGAGAACCCTTTTCCAAATAACTAAAGATTTGAGTTAAGTCTTGAGAAAATGAGTATGAGGATAAGGAGAGTAGAGTATCATGTTTCAAAATGAGTATAAGGGAACTAAGTATTCCCAAGTATATAATACTTTTACATTTACAAGATAGAAACACCGATTTCTAAATGAGTTTACAGGTTATGAGGTGTTTCAGAGTATTACCTCTTTTAAAAGGAACTTTTGAGTAATTACCTCAATTGAGAAAGATTTATGTTTTTAAACATTTGAGCATGATTTATATATATTATTGAGAATAGTATTGAGCACCGATATAGGGATTAGTTCAGACAAATCAAAATCCTCATAAACCATGTCTGCCAACATGGGTAAATGGTCATATGTTTTTAGATGATTCCTTATTGCTTCTAAGTATAGATTAGTGGATCCACTTAGTTGAGGCGTTTTATACCCTGGCATGGTATAGGGTAGTTCTGGCAGCATGGGCGAGACGCGGTATCATCACGTAGCTCATAGTGATGCTTGTCGGTTATAGAATCTCCAAAATAAGAGTAAAGAGTTTACTTTTGTATTTTTATACATATTGAGTCGATATCTACTATCTTGAAAGCTTTATATACTGCATCTCTTACTGTTTCTTTCACATTGAGTTGAGATGAGGTGAGTATGACTTCCAAGAGTATCAGTTCAATTTCTTATGTTTCAGCTTTCCCCCTTACATGCTAATACATTTAATGTACTGATGTCATTCGACCTACATCATTTCATGATGCAAATACAGGTGTTCAGGTTCATCAACCAGTGCTTCGTTGATACCATCACATTCCATCTAGCTTTGGTGAGCCTCTATTCTTTGCAGAGGGCTTCACATTATGGTTTGTTTTGTTAAGATGTCGTGGGTCTTGTCCCGATATCTATCATAGTTATTAGAGGCTTCATAGACAATATTAGTATGAGGAGTGTTTCATTTTTCCTTGTTGATGTTGTAAAGACTGTGAGTTGAACGTTTACGTTTATTTGAGTATTTTAGACAGTTTTGAGTTAAGCTATAGTATTAATGAGGTCTTATGAGTTAATATTTGCATATTGAGTTCCTATGTTGTTGAGTAAGTCTTCCGCTGAGTATTGAGCCAGGCCAAGGGTTTGATTCGGAACCAACGATGGTTCTCAAGTGTCGATCGCGTCTAGGGTGTAGTGTCGGGACATGATATGTACACAACAATTATGTTATGCAATTATTGATACTCAATTTTTACCCTCTATTCTTCAATAACATTTTCTTGATCTTCAAGTTATTAACAAATAAATAACTTATTTTTACCATTAATTCTCATCATTATAAATATTATTATTAATATACTCTTGTTGTTAATTCTTTTATATTTTTTTGTAAAATAATATTTTTAGAAGGTTGTACTAATGTTTCGCAACTCCTTTCAAATAATTTATCGTCTTCACCTATTTCGTGTTTCTACTTATTAGATAAATTATATGTATAATTTATGTCGACATGTAGTTTAATCATTAGAAAAAAATTGTAATATTAATATTTTATTTCATACATATTAATAATATATATTGAAATAGTTTTTTATTAAAATCTCAAAAGAATTGATTAAGAAAAAAAACATTGAGTTATTTTACTTATTTAAGAAGCCCAAACTATAAACCCATATGGCCCAAATGTCTAATAATGAGGCCCAAAACAAAATGCTCCTCCCCAATGCAACCCTAATTCTATCTTCTCTCTCTTTTTCAACCATCTTTTTTTCAATCATCCCTTTCACTCTTTGTAACAACCGATAAATATTTTCTTCTTTATCTTCATTTCCAGGATGTTTTGACCTGTATGCTAGAAAAATCGCATGTTTGTATGACTATTTCGAGTTATTTACTAGAGCAAATCACCTTGAAATTTCTATTGTCAGTATCTTCTCATAATTGAATATTTCATTAGGTGATTTCGGGATGTCCATATCAAAACAATTATTATGCTTCAAATACAATGAAGCTATGAGCCTTAAGGTATGTTTTCTTGTAAATACGGTTTTGCATAAAGGCATAGTTAATTAGCATCCGATGACTAATAAGTTTTTTTCTTTATGTAATTTATTTGCACTAAAGCATATCTTTTTCTATAAAGGCATGTCGACGATAATATTTAGAATTTAGTAGAAGGCATCTATAGATGACTGTTAAATAATCCTAACTTTTTTGAGAGAACTGTACATTTGGATGATGTTGTAGAGGTTAGAGTTTGGTTATTACCCCAACAAAAAGCACAATGTTTTCTGCCAACTGTGGAGATTTCTAATAAAGTCACGAGGAAGTATATACATGTTTCAGTTTGCTTTTTTGAGTTATTTTCATGGATGAGTGCATGCGTAACTCGAATAGGAAGGTTCGTAAATATATGTTTCTACCATTGTGAGTAAAATTACATTAAATTCAAATCCCTAGAGAACTTCAATCTTCCAAAGGGTAAAAAATATTCTGAATAATGGATTTTATTTGTGTGGCCGGCGTTATTTCTTTTTGGCATTCTAAACTAACCATCTAAGGTATTGTTCACACATGATCATACCCGAGCTACTTAGATGATAATTACAAAAAGGAATACTTTCGACCGCATAGATAAAATCCATTTCTCATAATACTTTTCACCCTTTGAAAGATTGAAGGTCTCTAGGGATTAGAATTTTCGTAGCAACATAGTGTGTCAGAACCTTCCTCTTCAAGTTACCCATGTACTCATCCATGATAGAAACTCGAAAAAGTGAATCAGAAACAAGTTTATACTTCCTGAGGACTCTTTTGGAAAGCTCAACAATTGGAGGAAGACAATATGATTTGGTTCGGATAATAATAAACCTTCTAACCACTATAACATAGTCCAACCGTCACGTTCTGTCGAGAAGGTAAGAATTATTTTCCGATCAATCTATTGATGCGTTCTAAATTTTGAATAGCTTCATTTACAGGGCATTTGTAAGAAAAATGTGCTTCAATGTAACTAAATTGAGCAATCAAAAGAATTTAGTAGTCATCTAATACTTATTTACCATGTCTTTGTGCAAAATCACATTTAAAAGAAACAATACCTTAAATCTCCAACCTTCATGGTTTTTGAAGCAGAATAAAGGTTCTAAAATGGACACCCCAAAATCACAAAGAAATGAAAAATAAAAAATAGCTTTCATCCAATAAACTATGCAACAATGGGGATCCGCTTACAACAGAGAACAATGATTGCTTACACCAAAAGTATATTTTGAAAATTTTAAAGTTAGGGCTCTTGAACGGGGAATATAATGAATTGCTGAATTGTTTGATGAATCTAAAAGATGGAATTGTTAATAAAATTTGATATTAAATTTTTAGGGCTCTTTAATTTCTTAATTGTTAGACATCAATAATGTTTTAGTTGGAATCCTTTCTGGTCATCCTATCCTATCTATTTTTCTCTTTTGACTAACTTGGTTAACTTTTTTACCATCTGAAAATGGTACCCATTTATCTTTATTTTAATACACATATTAGTATTTTACTTCTAAATTTGGAAATAGAGTGCTTAAATCCTTGTCTAATAGATAGAAAATCCCCTCAATGTGTGATTATCGCAGTAAACCATTAAATCTACTTACTTAAATCAATCAAAAGTATAAAAAAATTCCTTTTAAGTGAATATTATTGTGGAACATAACTCGAAGAAATAAGACTATCTTTTTAGACAAAGCGGGATTTGACAAGCTTCCATAACACCCATACAATTGACTTTTTTTTTTTATTATATAAACAATCACATCATTCACATTAATTTAGAACGATTCTATTTAGAATTTCCCAAAATATTTTATGCAATCCTATGATTGTTTAATGCAATGTCATTTTTTACATCTTTGACGTGATATTTAATCTATCAAAATAACTTCTGAACAACAACCTTATAATGGTATAAGTACACATAAACTCCATTCAAATGACATTACAAAAAATAAGATGAAAAGAGTAATATTGAAGTACTACCCACAAAATACCTTCTTGAGATTACAAGACCATCATAGGTTTAGACATAGGGTCTTTTGATTCTCTAAGATAGAAGTAGAATCCAATTCATCAACATCGAGAGAAAAAATTAAGACATTATAAAGAAAAAAATCATTGAATAATATTTAGGGAGATTATGAGAAAAAAAGAAGATGTAATTACAATCCATGACATTTTTTTCTAGCACTTTCGGTGTTGCACTAGTTGAAAAGAACTTTTCACACTAGTTGCACTCAAAAGTGTTCTTAAAATATATTTACAAAACACAATTTTTTCTCACAAATATTATTCTTTCGAAAAGAATTTGTCAAATAAGTTGATTTAGATGTTTGGCCAAACAAGCTATTAGAGTTTCTAAGCACTATCAATAAGCTTAACTGAGTAAAAGATACTCCTGTAATTAAAGCTTTTCTTAAGAGTTTTATTTAGCAAAATATGACTTCAATGATATGAAACACAAGGAGTAATTTTTTATTGTTTATAAATATTAGTTGAGGAAATTTCGTAAAAAATGGTTGAGTACATCGGAATTATGTAATGCAATTATTGAAACTCATTTTTTACCCTAGTTTCTTCAATTAATTTTTTTTTATCTTCTAAGTTATTGAAAAAAAAATTATTATTTTTACCATTATTTCTCATCATTATTAATATTCTTATTAATATGCTATCGTTATTACTTCTTTTATAATTTTTAGTAAAATCATATTTTTAGAAGGTACTACTAATGTTTCGCAACTCCTTTCAAATAATTTATTGTCTTCACTTTACTTCAAGTTTCTACTTATTAAATAAATTAGATGTATTATTCATGTCGAAATGTATTTTAAATCATAAGCGAAAAGTTATAATATTAATATTTTATTTCTTACATATTAATAATATATATTGGAATAATTTTTATATTAAAATCTCAAAAGAATTGATTAAGAAAAATAACATTGACTCATTTCACTCATTTAAGAAGGCGAAACTATAAACACATATGGCCCAAATGCCTAATAATTCAGCCCAAAAAAAAATTCTCCTACCCAATGCAACCCTAATGCTATCTTAAAAATCAGCAAGCCGCATCCCCATCTTCTCTCTCATTTTCAATCATCTCTTTTCAATCACCCCTTTCACTCTTTATAACAACAGAGACATATTTTTATTTATCTTCATTTCCGGAATATTTTGACATGTATGTTACAAAATCGCAAGTTTTTATGACTATTTCAAGTGATTTCCTGGAACAAATCACCTTAAAATTTCTGTTGTAAACATCTTCTGATTATTGAATAGTTCATTAGGTGATTTCGGGATGTCCATATCATCACAATTCTTATGCTTCAAATACCATGCAGATGTGACCCTTAAGGTATGTTTTCTTGTTAATGCGTTTTTTCATAAAGGCATAGTTAATTAGCATCCAATGACTACTAAATTCTTTTCATCAGTTAATTTAGTTGTACTGAAGCATATTTTTTTTTATTATGGCATGTTGATCATTATATTTAGAATTTATAGAAGGCATCAATAGATGGTTGTTAAATAATCCTAACCTTATTGAGAGAACTGTACAATTGGTTAATGTTGTAGAGGTTAGAGTTTGGTTATTACCCCAACAAAAAGCACAGTGTTTTCTGTCAACTGTGGAGATCTATAATAAAGTCATAAGGAAGTATATACATGTTTAATATTGTTTTTTGTGAGTTATTTTCATGGAAGAGTGCATGTATAACTCAAATAGAAAGGTTCTTACACATATGTTGCTACCATTGTGAGAGAAATTGCATTAAATTCAAATGCCTAAACAACTGCAATCTTCCAAATGGTAAAAAATATTCTGACTAATGGATTTTTTTTGTGTGGCAAACATTACTTCATTTTGGTGTTCTGATGAGTCTACAATTTGGACTCATTTAGGGCTTTTTTGGATATATTTTGTGTCCTCAAATGCTTGTTTTGTGCGAATAACTGATGTAAAACCCTTGATTTCTAGGTGTTTGGATTGAGAAACAAAGCATGGACACTAATTTGCAGAAAGGAACAAATCGAGCTGAAAGAGCGAAGAAATGAAGGCTTGGTGATCGCCAAGTTCCTTTGGCGAGTCACCGAATGGCCATTACCTCGCCTAAAGTTCCAGTGTGCCAAGCCCTGAAGGAGAAAATCAATTTGGCAAGAGAAAAGAGCAGTCGGCGTGTCGCCGAGTGGTTCCACAATGTAGTATTGGATCACCCAAAGTTACAGAACTTAAGGATGCTGAAAGCAAAGGCAAGAAGGCGATGGAACTGACCAAAGGGCAGATCGCAGAGCTGATCGCCGAGCTCGACTTACTGCACCGAATAACCTTTCGCGGCATATTTTTGGCGACTATAAATACATTTTCAAACATTAATCTTAAAAAACCTTTTATCATAATATTAGAATCAATTTTTATAATTTCAATTTTGAACTCTGAGTATTGAGATTAAGTTTTCCTTAGCTTTCAAGAATTAAAATTTTCCATTTTTGAGAAATTGGAAGTGGTTCTTTGAGATTCTTCAATTTGGACCTTTGTAAAGACGAAATTAATCTTACCCAGTTGATGGAAACACAATTTGGTAACGATGTCTATCCTTTTATGATGTCTAGCTAAAACCCCAATTCTTGGGGTGTGATTTTGTGATTATGGGCTGATATAGGTTATGAGTATTGCTAATTGTTAGTTTAAATGTTGTTTAAAAGTTATTTCAATCAGTAATTGTGGTTCAATTTAAACGATTGTAGCTGCAAATACACTTCTACCTTCGTGTTTTTGGCTTGCTCGAGACACAGGTTTTAAAACCAAAATTACTGAATTGATGGTCTGTGGGTATTGGGTTGTCATGGGTTCAGCTCGAGAGAGTGAATCCTAAATCTTTTTCCACACATTCAGCTCGAGAGATTGAATGGACTAAAGCGTAGGCTGTTCTTATTTGCTTGCTTGTTGGTGTTCGAGAAAAACCAACTTCTTTCAGGATAAATTGTTCGAGAGAAAGTTTATCCCCACTAAAGTCTAGCTTAGTCACTGATTTACAGCTATTTACTAACAGTTGCAATTACCCATTTGTCTATATTAGCCTATAATCGAATCACATCCCAAGAACCCATCTCATTACTATTAAATTCATGTTATTTGCTATTGTTGTAGATGATAGTTAAAACCAAAATCCCCGTTTATCTGACATTCGTGTCAACCCCCGATTTACATTATGTTGTTAATCGTAAATGTCTATTCCTATGATTGACTTGAACATATTCATACTTTACTCTTGAATCTTAAACACGTACCACTCCCTGTGGGATTCGACCCTAACTCATTTAGTTGGGTTATTATACTGACTAGCGATTGTTGACACTTAGAATTGGATGAAGTGTCCTTGAAATGTCAATCAAAATGGCGTCGCTGCCAGGGAGTGATGTTGGTTATGATTCTTTAGTTAAGTTGAATTTTATTCTTGTTAGTTATAGTTTAATATACTTACTTTTAGTTTTGGTTTGCTTGTTTGTGTTTTGAAACAGAGAGTATGAGTGTGAACGGGAGCAATGGTAGCCAAGTGGGCCACCAAGATGACATCGGCAACCTCAACGATGTCAACGTGCCTAATGCTAATGACCCCCATCTTATGGGTGGAATTGGTGTCACGCGCTTGCCTCTGGTTGAAGGGAATATTGTGTTCTATATCACAAGTACTATGTTGAAGCTCTTGCAATTGAAAGGGTAATTTAATGGGCTGGCTCATAAGGATCCCCATGAGCATATTACAAACTTTGTGAATGTTTGTTGGTCGTTCTTTTTCAAGAACATATCCCAAGAGTCGGTTCAGTTGAGGTTGTTCCCATTTTCTTTAATGGGAGAAGCATGTAAGTGGCTGGCTGAATTGCCATGAGAATCAATCACTTCGTGGGAAGAGCTTGTCACCGGATTTCAAGTGCAATTTTTCCCTCCTTCAAAGATGATGACTATTCAGGACAACATTCAGAGCTTTACGCATTTGGAGGGTGAGCCAATTCATGAGACTTGACTGCAATTCAAGAAGTTGGTGCTACAATACCCAACTCATGGTTTACCCGACAACGTTTTGCTGCAGTATTTTTATCGGAGCCTTGACTCGATAAACAAGGGCGTTGCTGACCAACTTTCTCTGGGAGGTTTAATGCAGCAACCTTATGTTATAGCAGCCCAACTTTTGGATGGAATGACCACAATTAATCGGGCTTGGTACACCCACGAAGATCACGTTTCCCCTCTCACGTTTAAATTGACCAAGAAACATCTTGAAAAAGACCAAGAGAGGGACCAGAACATGGCCAAGATCATGACACAACTTGACATTTTTTCCAAAAATGTCATGGGAGTTGGTGCTCAAAGTGTCAATGTTGTGGGTATCGGGTGTGTTAATCCCGATAAGGCCAAGTTTGAAGCATTGTATAATGAAAAGTTGAATTACCTAGCCAACCAAGGAGGTGGCTATCGATCAACTACCCGAGGCAGGGTGGTAACTAAGGTTGGAGCAGAGATAAAGGTTGGAAAGATCGTGATAGAGAATGGAGGGATCGTAACCCCACTTGGAAAGAGAGAGACGGGAAGAAGGATAGATATGTTCCTCCCCATGAGTGCCAAAAGCCAAAGGATTTTAAGGGAGGTTGGTCGGAGGATATGATTTCTCGTATCCTCAACAAAGCTGAGGAGTCAGACAAGATTTTGAAAGAAATGAAAAAAGATGTGTTGACCCTTAGCCAGACGGTTACCTCTCATTCAGTATTCAATCAAACAGTTGGAGATCCAAATGGGTCATATCTCGTCTAATTTAAACCCGAGACAACAAGGGGGGCTGCCTAGTGATACTATGGCTAACCCCAATAATGAGGTTTGAGCATGGACTTGGCTCGTGTCGTGACGTTAACTAAGGCGCTGCTTGGGAGGCAACCCAAATTTTTATTTGTTTTCTTTTTGAGTTTGAAATAATGGTGTGTTGATTGTGCAGGTCAAAGTGTTGAATGTGTTTGAAAAGTGCAGGTTGGAGAGCTAAAGGTCCAATCGGCGACTCGCTGAAGAGGTCGGCGAGCCTAACTTGGACCGCCGTTGGACTCAAGACATTTTGAAATTGGAGTCTGTAAAACTCGGTGAGCCTAGGAGCAGATTGGCAAATCGCCGACCAGGTCGGCGATCACGATTTAGTCCACCGTTTGGACCGCCACATTAACTGGAGGTCTTGTAAAACTCGGTGAGGGACGTGCCCACTCAGCGTGTCGCCGAGTGGGTCGGCGAGCAAAACTTATGTCGTCGAATGGGCGAGAACTGGATGGTTTTTAAAGGCCAAAGGTTTAAACCTTCAAACTCTTTCACTTTCCCTCACTTTTAAGCTTCCCAAATTCAAACCCACACAATATTTTCCATATTTTTGCATTGTTATCTTATTTTAATCGTCAATTGTCTGTTCGGGGTTGGATTCTTTGCCGCCTAGCTTTATAACTTCTTGATTATTCAGCTTCTAAGGTTGGTTTTCCGAACCCTAAATTTATAGATTGCGATTTTACACTTTTCCAAATGAATTTTTATCTTAGTTATGTGTGTTGGGCCTCTCTGATCGTAATTATATTCTTGTGTGCCTCTTTTAATTCGAATATCATTCCTAAATTGCTTTATCATTGATTTCTCGAATTTTGCATGCCTTAAAATTGATCAAAATTGTTTGGTGTTGCTTGGTTGTTGTTGGGACTAGTCGGGTGAAGTCTAAGTAACCCGCATTTGTGCCAAATGACGTAATTTTCCCAATGAAGGAGTGGTTGACATCATTCTTAAGGGCAAAAGTCATCAAATGGCCAAATTTGGCCAAACCGGGAGAAGTCTGAGTATCCCGAGGGCATAGGTGTAATGGATCTAGGCCTAATTAAAGGGGTGCATGTTTTGATTTTGTTTTTGGGGGATGCGGGTTTGAATTTGGAAGATGGGGTTGAGAGTAGGCCCGTTGGGTCGTTTGGCGAGTTGAGTCGAGCTCGCCGAACCACTCGGTGGTTCGCCGAATCCTCCTTATCGCCTTTAATTTCATGCTCAATCTTGAGTTTGGTTCTGTAACTTTCGTTGAGAATCCTGAGATCACCGAGTGCACTCGGCGACTCGCCAAAAGTCCTTCTTAATCTCCCTTTCTGCGCCCCTAACCCCTAAAATGCACTGTATCTTTCGGCGGGCTAGTCCTTGCTCGCGGAATGTTGTCGGCGATTCACCGAAAGGCCCTTCCCTTCGTCGCCATACCATTTGTATGAGAAAATTTTGAGCCAATCCTTTGGGCGAGCCTGATCTGGCTTGCCAAAGTGACTCGGTGACTCGTCGATCTATTCGGTGATTCTGTCTGCAAACTATTTTTCTGCAATTTTTCTTGAACTCTTTCTGACAGTTTTTTAATGTTTTTGTAGATATGGTTAGAACCAATCTTAAAATGCCGCCCCGTAAGAGATGATGGGGGATCGTGATAAATGAAGGAGGAGCCAATCCTCCCAAGGTGGGACGAACAGAACCTCCTAAGGTAGGCAAGAACAAGGGAAAAAGGCCAGCATCTGAGGTTTCGAAGCATAACTCCGATAGTGAGGGCTCCCAAGCTACATTCTCTGAGCCGGATGACGATCAGTCATTATAGTGTCGGTAGGTTGATATCAGTGCTATATCTCATCCTAATTCACCTAGAACCCCATCAGCTCCCTCTCTAGTAGATACAGTGCCAGCGCCAGCACCTCATGTACCACCAGTAGTTCCTCCTCCCTGACTCCTTAATAGATTAAAAGATGATGGGTTGCAAACTATTATCGAGGAGAATTTGTTATCCACGGATGGCCCACCAGGCCCTAAGGCCCATATATCCCCAATTAGGTCCGTGAGTTCTACTCTGATTACGGTGATTTGGTCCCTCAAGGGAAGAAAAAGGCCAGTGCCTTTAGATCGGCAAAGTCGGTTATGGTTTGAGGTGTAGAAGTTGGGTGCTGCAGCGATCTCATAAACGCTGCCCTTGAGAGAGCCACAGGGTTCGAGCACGACTATGAGGGCCTAGCGATATCTCAGTCCCTGGATGATCTCAAGGGCTGGCTTGTCCCCCTTCTTTCTGACCCCAACTCGAGGTGGATTGAGGCGGGAGTCTAGATTAAAAACAAGGATTTAAATGTAGATGCCTGGTATTAGTTCAGATTTATCAGCAGCACCATCATGCCTTCACAAAATGAATCCATCTGCCGTCATGCAAAGGCAGCTTGTTTAGGATCAATCTTAGCAAAGAGACGGCTCAACTTGGGACTTATTATTGAGCAAGAGATGGCCTTGAGGGCTAAACAAAGGCAGACTCCCTTCCATTTTCAGTGCTGATCACAGAGTTGTGCCGGCGTGCTGGAATTCCCCGTGATGCGAATAGAGATATTGAGGTTACCCCTTTATCCTCCACTGACATCCGGCATATTGAGGTTGAGTACACTCGAGAGGAGGTCGATAGGAGGAGAGCTGCTCCGGTGGATACATCTCCGGAGGTGGACATTAACTCTATACTTGCAGAGATATCTTTGCCTACTACGGCCTCTGGGCCTTCAAGTACATCTGCTCCCACTTCTTACTCCCAGGCCCTCAGTACCTCTACTGCAACCTAGCCCAACAAGATTACTCATGCTATGATTCTGAAGATGGGGCACATGACCCATTTTGCTGATGTGAGGGCTACCCGACTAGAGGCATCTATCACATGGATGATTGAGAGTTCCATTCTTGCTGCACTGACCCCTCTCCAGACTTCTATTAATGAGTTGACGATGAGAGTCACTGTTTGTGAGAGTAGACAAGGGAGTCTTCTGAGGTGACGACTATGAAAGACGAAGTGGCAGATCTGAGGAAGGATGTAAACTATCTCAAGTCTATAGACTTCACTTCACTATTGGAGGCAGCAGATGATGTAGATGCCCCAGAGACTTCTGAGATTTCTCCGGAAACCATCGGAGACGTACATAGGGATGGCATAGTAACTGATGGAGTCGGAGGCAGAGAACAATGAAGAGCATATAGAGGTGAGGGAGGAGAGCATATATGGAGACCTGCCAAATCTAGAAGAGACGATTGTACTGTCGGTCATCCAGACATCGCTGACAAAGACGTCCATGGCAGCTCCTAGTGGATCTGGTACTGTTGATGTAGATCAGAGTGTTGCACGAGTCACTGGTGCCCCGACAGATGAAGCGACTGTGTAGACAAGATCCCTCTTTACCTCCCTCTATGTCTTTCTTTATTGATTTTTGGATGTTTTTATTGCATTTAAGGACAAATTGCTTTTTGTTTGTGGTGGGGTGAGGTACTTCCATACCTACCTCTTGTTTTGATGATATTATCTATATATATTGGGTTTTGTGCTATAAATTGTGTTTTGGCACTTTTTTGTGGATATTTGAGCTTGTGGCTCCTTGTTTTAATTGTAAATGATTTTTGGAGTTTTAATTGTAAATGATTTTTGTACCCTTCCAAAAATTTGTGACACCTCTTAATTGCGTTTGAAAGTTGTTGTTCTTTTGCAAATTTGAGTATCGGACTTGGTCAATACAGATGACTTGAATAGTGCTCATAATCGAACAAAAGTGAATGTGAGGCTACGATAAGGTCAAATGAAGTTGCATTGACAATATGTGAACTTTTTGTATCTCGTTGTGACTAGCCGATTATTATATTGAGTTTCTTGTGATGAACATTGCACACTAGCAAAAGTGTGGAGTCTTGTTTGACATTAGTGTCAATGCCTTGTGTGATGAGCTTACCGTGAGCCATGTGTGATGACATCTAGAATTTTCCCCGTTGGTCTGGTTGACTAAGTGATGCAAGCTCTTGAAATGATCTTAGGCAACAAATTTTAAAGAGTGAAACAATTTGACATTATACCTCTTTTGTGGCCTACCTTGTGAGTGTGTAAACTTCGCTTGAGCACCTTTTGAGCCTTAGCCTTTCCTTGGATGAAACTTGATGAAATTGTGACCTTTCTTTATCCCTTCACCCTTAATCCTCATGAGATGTGGCTGGTTTGAATAGCCAACTTAGGCCAAAAGCCTAAGTTGAGAGGTGTGGTAAAAAGAGAAGGTAAATCAAGAAATGCAAAGAAGTTCCCCTTGATCCATGGTTGTGAAAAAGATGGAACCCCTCCATACAAAAAAAAAAGAGAGAAAAAGAAAAGAAGAATGAAAAAGAAAAAGAATGATTTTTTTTGAAATAAAGTTGCAAATATAAATGGGGTGTCAAAAGTTTCATGGAAAAGGAAAGAAAGTGTTGTTCATACCATATTTCATGAGGATAGCAGCCATTGAGCCTAAATGACCATACCTTTACACTCAGCCCCGTTACAAGCCTTGAAAAGACCTTTTTTTTATCTTGAGTGAGCTGAAACAAGTGTTGGTTGGAAAATAAGGGAAAACCTATGGGTGGAGTCATGCATGTGTTCATCTTTGTGAGTGTGAGTGTTGATTGTGATTCCGGAGCTATAAATTGTTGAACCATAATGTGTGAATATGGAATCATCTTTGTGTGAGGGCATTTTAGTACCTTCGTTGAGCTTGAACTTGCATTTGAAGCAAGTATTGTGAACTTGAGAATCTTTGATAATGGTGAGTCACAACTTGAATCTTTGAGTGCACATTTGATCCTTGCATGAGTAAGTTAAGTCTTGCCGTGTGCATTCATGATTGAGTCTTGTGTAGCACTGTTTGAGACATCCTTTTTGAACTGCTGAACTTGAGTTTTACTTGAGGACAAACAAAAGTTTAAGTTAGGGGTGTTGATGAGTCCACAATTTGGACTCATTTAGGGCTTTATTTGGATAGATTTTGTGTCCTCAAATGCTTGTTTTGTGCCAATAACTGATGTAAACCCTTGATTTCCAGGTATTTGGATTGAGGAACAAAGCATGGACACTAATTTGCAAAAAGGAACAAAGCGAGCTGAAAGAGCGAAGAAATGAAGGCCTGGTGATAGCCAAGTTCCTTTGGCGAGTCACCAAATGGCCATTACCTCATCTAAAGTTCCAATGTACCAAGCCCTGAAGGAGAAAATCAATTTGGCGAGAGAAAGGAGCAGTCGGCGTGTCGCCGAATGGTTCCGCAATACAGTGTTGGATTTCCCAAAGTTACAGAACTTGAGGATGCTAAAGGCAAAGGCAAGAAGGCGATGGAACTGACCAAAGGGCGGATTGCCGAGCCCGACTTACTGTGCCGAATGATCCTTCACAGAATATTTTTGGCGACTATAAATACATTTTCAAACATTAATCTTAAAAAATCCTTTTATCATAATCTTCGAATCAATTTTTAGAATTTCAGTTTTGAACTCTTAGTATTGAGACTAAGTTTTCCTTAGCTTTAAAGAATTGAAGTTTTCCATTTTTGAGAATTTGGAAGTGGGTCTTTGAGATTCTTTAATTTGGACCTTTGTAAAGATGAAATTAATCTTACCCAGTTGATGAAAACACAATTTGGTAACGATTTCTATCTTTTTATGATGTCTAGCGAAAACCCCAATTCTTGGGGTGTGATTATGTGATTATGGGCTGATTTATCTTATGGGTATTGCTAATTGTTAGTTTAAATGTTATTTAAAAGTGATTTCAATCAGTAATTGTGGTTCAATTTAAAGGATTGTAGTTGCAGATGCAGTTCTACCTTCGTGTTTTTGGCTTGCTCGGTACAGAGGTTTTAAAACCAAGATTACTGAATTGATGGTTTGTGGGTATTGGGTTGTCATGGGTTCAACTCGAGAGAGTGAATCCTCAATCCTTTTCCACATATTCAGCTCGAGAGAGTGAATGGACTAAAGCGTAGATTGTTCTTATTTTCTTGCTTGTTGGTGTTCGAGAGAAACCAACTTTATTCGGGGTAAATTATTCGAGAGAAAGTTTATCCCCACTAAAGTCAAGCTTAGTCACTGATTTACAGCTATTTACTAACATTTGCAATTACCCATTTGTCTATAGTAGCCTATAATCAAATCACATCCCAAGAACCCGTCTCATTATTGTTAAATTAGTGTTATTTGTTGTTGTAGCTGATAGTTAAAACCAAACACCCCCTTTAT
>JAJOOO010084022.1:0-34110 GCA_029582685.1 Solanum piurae
AAATAATATATTAAAAGATAAAAACTATGAAATAGTATAAGAAATATTTTAAAATTATATCAAAGTAAATATTTTTATGTATAAAATAAAATTTTAAAATTACATATATAATGTCGGGTTGGTTTGGTCTCGGGCTGGTTTTTTTTAGTTAAAATCAAACCAACCCAAATATAGTCGGGTTTTTTTCCAATATCAAACCAAGTCAAACCAAACCACTAGTCGGATTTTTCTTCCGGATTGACTCGATTTACGATTTGATTCGGTTTTCGGTTCGATTTTGTACACCCCTAGTTGTTACTATTCTCTTCTTCTTTGTATTTGTATTTGTACATAGTTGTTGTTTGCTATGCTTTACTTGAGTCTGTCGTCTATCAAGAATAGCCTATCTACCTTCACAATTAGGTAGAGGTAATAAGATTGTATACACACTACCCTTCACTCAGACTTCACTTGTGAGATCACATAGAACTAATTTGTTAATATTGTTATTGTTTTCATTTTTTTTTGTATATTTGTTGTGCAGACTTGTTATTTATTATGCTTTACTTGAGACAAAGGTGTATTATAAAATTATTTTGAATTTATTAGTATTGTTATTGGTGTCTCATTCTCACTACAAATTATAAAAATAAATTAAAAATTTACAACCATCTATATGTAACTCTCTAGTGATCATTTTTTGTCTGCTATTTTAGATGTATATTTGTTTTTCTTTATTCCTTTTTGATAGTTAATAAGAAAAGACAGAAAAATCTGACTAGATTAACAGGCATCATATGCTATAGCTTGAGTTTGACGATCAAGAGAAAGATATTTCAGATGAGGAGGTCATATGGATCGGAATCTGGAGCGATAAAGCATGAAAATCAAAAGTGGAGATAAAAAATAAGAATTGATTGTTCAAGTATTCTAGATTAAATGGTAAAATAACACAAAGTGAGACATATAGTGATATCGAAGAGGTCTTCTAGCCTAGTTATAGACTAATGTATCGAAGAAAAGCAACCTTAATAATCGATCTATTAGCAACCTCCTAGGTCAAAGGTCTTCACCCTAATCACCATGCTGAGGTGAGTACAAGTGGTGTCACGCCACGTAATTCACAATTTTCATTCTTGAGCTCGATTTTGTCCTTTTAACTATACTTCTTTTTCATTATTATTATCAGTCTCGATTTGTTTTTTGATACACAAATTTGAAATGTGACAACTTTTATATGATTGAGGATAACTATATACTAAAAGAACTTTAAAAACGTAAGTAATTGAAGTTGAATAATCAGTAAAATATCACCACTTACTAAGTGACATGGAACATGTTCACAACGTAAAGTGATCAAGAGAAATTCTTTCTCGTGATCAATCCAAGGTGCTACTTGACTTTCTCGAAGATCAAATCGAAGAGGTTCATCATCTTCTTTCGAGAATGTTCCAAGGGATCGGTTAATGTAACAAATGAAAAATTAGAGTTGCAATTCACATTCACCTAACAAAAATGAGGCACTCAATATGTAATTAAAAGTGGTGAGTTGAAACTTCAATGGATAATTGCCTCTGAGGAGTTCAAAGTTTCATTTATTACATTTTAGCCCACTTTACTTTTTCACTGTTGATACGGAAAGCCAATTTAAGACCCTACTCACCAATAAAGATAACATTGATTCTTTTTGGGTCTAAAAATACTAATTTGAAAGTTCCCACCCCCACCCCCACCCCAATTGGATATAAAAGATTTGATTTGGATTTTTGAATTTCAGATTTAAGAAATCACAGGTCAAATTAAACAAAAAAATGTTTCGATAAATTTGATTTCAAATAGTTTTGAAAATAATAATTTTTTGAGCGCGCGTTATAGATTCACTTGCAAGGGTGGGTGCTACTCTTAACTGTTGAGTTTATTCGAATATAACATTTTGATACAAATCATATGCATGTTAAAAACTCACTATTTCTTTTAATAAATATATATTAAATTTGAATTCACAATTTTAAATGTATAATAAAAATTTAAACGATCAAATTTAAATCATGAATTTATCGATGATCACTTGAAACTAATACAATCAAATATTTATCAATTGGTGATATTTAAATAAAGTTTTTAAATCACCACCGTCCTAAATTCAAACCCATCTATAAATTTAATTATGATAATAAATCGATAGTGGCACAATTTATTCAAAAAATATATATTATCTTACTCCGTATTATATTATATATATATAAAGGTAATTTAATTTTTAGTAATATAACACATGTCACAATTCAATCATCTTCCAAACTTCTTTATTGTTTTTTTATTTTATTTTATTTTTATAGTAGGCCTAATAATTAAGAGATTAACGTATCTAAAACCAATTATTGTTTGCTTTTTATAATGCATCACACGTATTAAAAATTATATCATATCATTTGATTAATTTTAAACGAAAAGAAGTATTTAAATTTGACACATGGGGTAATATGATCCACATTTTCTTATAAAATGGGCTTTTAGAAAGTATTTTCCATTAATGAATTGAATTATTTAGGTAATGCAAATTAAAATTAGTTTAAACTACTGTATTTGGTATTAAACAAATTTTTTAAACAACCTGCACCACAAGAAATCATGACCTAAAAAGAAAATTCTATTTTAAGAACTCATTTACTAATCTTTCTGATTAATTAGATATGTCACCATTGTGACGAATTGATAAATAAAATTATTATTATGTGATTAGAAGGTCACATGTTTGAACTGTGGAAACAATTTCTTACATAAATACATAATATAATTGCGTATGATAGATCCTATTATAGTCCGACCTTTTCTCCGATCCACCGCACAACGATAACTTATTGCACCGACATGTATATTTTTTAAATTTAGAATCAATTGATTTCTTTTTTCACTACTACAACAAGTTACAAGGGAGACCTTAAAGTAACGGTAAAATTATCTTCGTATGATCTATAGTTAGGTCACTAATTTGAATCGTGAAAGCAATCACTAATGCTTGCATCAGAGTAAACTATCCACTTGACACTCATTTCTGCTAACGTGAAATGCTTTATGCACCGAACTGTCTTTATCATAATAACAAATTAAGGAATCAATATTCAATTTGAGTTCGAATTAACATTAAATAGAGTAAATTTATACATTTTTTCCCTTTTTAGATGGAGAGAATATTAGTTAAACAATCACATTGGTAAACATTGGACAGCAAAGGTAAAATTGTGTCACTTCTGACTGGACTTTTGTGAGTGGTTTACATGTAGAATATATGCATGGAATAAATTAAAGCTAGGGAACAAAATAAATGTTTGGTATAATATATTATCAGTATCTGCGCATAATAAAAACTTAGTGTATTATTTTATTTTTTTCCATGTTATTTAATTTAAATCGTTATAACAGGTTGGCTAGATGATTTAGGGTAATTTCTATTTCATCATGTCAATATATAAAAGTTACTCTACATTCAAGGGTGCGTTCTAGTACGTAATCAATGAGATGGATTAAAAATTCTTAGATTTATATTTCAACAGAGATAATATAGACTGATATAGAGTACTGTTCAATTTATGAGTTTATTTAAATCTGATAGCGTTATATATGTATTAATTTTTTTTATTAAACAATAATAATAACATCCATATGTAAAGTTTGAGAGGGTAGAATTACTGCCGACTCAATGCTTATAAAAATAAGACATATACCTTAGTCTCTCAATTTTAGAGGGCTTCAAATTTTTATGATAAAAAAGTATATATATTTTGAAAAGATATTATTTTATTCTCCTTAACTTCAATCAAGTAGAAGAAATCAATAAAACATTGTTACATATTCTTACATTTATTCGCGAATATTCACATTATTATTTTTTAAACTCCTTTTATACGCTATGATAAATTAGACTAATACTTTGTTAAAAAAATATGAATCAACTGTCAAAACGTATTGAACAAAGTCAATTGCAAGCCTGTTTGAATCGATTTATTTTATATATTTTTAAGTCAAAAAAATTTATAGACATTTTTGTCAAACTTTTTACTTATAAAATAATATTAAACAATTTAATTGATTTTGCATGACATTTGCCCATACTATTTGTCCAGCAAAAAAGATAGTGGAGTGGTGAGTACAAGTAGTGAGCCCACACTTTTGGGGAGTGGCAAAAAAATGAAAAAAAGTATAAATAGTAGAGCCCCTCTTTACTTTTTCCTTTGCCTATTCATAAAATAATTTAAACCAAGAAATTTATTACAAAGTGCCTATTATATATTAACAACAAAAAAAATACTCCCATTACACCTTTTTTTAAATCTTTTGTTCTTTTCACTCTTTTCAAGATTTTCAAATTTTAAGTAAACAAAGTGTATTAGGAGATTGTGGAATATTTTGATGATGAGTGAAGAACAAAAGGAGAAAATCATGGCTGAGGTTGTTGATAATGATGGAAAAATTGTTGTTGGTGAAAAAGAATTTGTCATTTCAACACCTAAGGTGACTATGCTTTCTATTTGTTTTGCTTCTTTTGTTGTTTTGTTGTTGTTGTGCTTTCATATCTTGTTTGTTTAGTGGATTTTTACACGAATTTATACTTCACGTGGAAAGTAATGAGTTCAGATGAGCCTGTTATGTGAAAGCTCCATCCATCCCGGTTTGTTGTATATATAGTAGATGTACCGCGACCCCAACTTATCTGAGACTGTCGTAGTATATTTTGAATTTCCTTAGTGAAAATATTGGCTCTGCCGCAGTATTTTTGTTTTCTTATTTTGGTTGTTTGATAAGAAGGAGAAATGAAAACAGAGTTTATGAGTCTTTTGTTGTTCTGTGTACTTCTGTGGAACTATGTTTTTATCTATTACAGTTTGATTTGTCTATTTGTAACTTGGTGTTGTACTTTTTTGTTCTGTAACTTTTGAAGAGGAGCCTTAGAGCAACGGTAAAAGTTGTCTCTGTTTGATCTATAGGTCACGGGGGTTTGAGTGTAAAGACATCTTATTATGTTCTCTTTACATTGAAAACTCTTAATGTGGTTAGGATTTGGGAGTGTTTGTATTATAATTGGAGATGTTGATCAAGTTCTTGAAGTTCTTGATTACTAGTTTACTATACAAACTTATTTGTTCTTCGTTGTACAGATCGAGAGGTCATCCACGATTACTGAAGAAACAACACATGCTAAACATTGGAGGAAACCAAACCTATCCTTAGACATACCTTCAAGAACGTTAGACACCTCTCCTCAAGAGTTAGTTCAGATTAAAAGACCATTTACGCCTACACCAAAGAGGGTGAATTTCCTTTTGACACCTAGTACTTGTGATTCAAGAATAACTACTTCATCACCTGGTCCCTCCCCGATTCGTGGAAAATCAACCATTAGAAATCTTTTTCCTAAACTGAGCTTGAAATCACGTATGAATTCGGATACAGAGAAGATAACTGTCCCAGATTCAGGTCCAACTGCTGCAGTTGTGCCACAACAAGAGAAGGTATCCATTTCAAGGTCATGGTCACTTTCTAAAATGTTTACGCCTCGTATCAAGAGGACCTCGTCTTTGCCCGTTACACCAATTGCTCATTCAAATCCAGAGTCTATTAGTGGAAGCATCAGCAACTCTCTAACACTTGGTGTAAGTTCTATGGACATTGTTTGATTGATTTCGTATTAAATATCTTACGTCCCTTTTTAGTCTGTCCCGAAAAGAGTCTCTTTCTATATTTAACATCTTAACACTTAAATTAGGATGGATGGAATAGTTGAATTCTTGGTAATTTTTTGATGCATTAATATGAAATATGATATGTTGTTATTGCAGACAAAGGAAACACATGTGTGCATTTCACGATCGATGTCTTTACCGGTCATTAACAAAGAAAAAGAGGGAAGCAATAGGAGAGTAGAGTTTTTCTTTCGAGTTATTCCTTCAACGCCTCAAGTGATGAAGGATGTGGATTCTTCCTCAGTTCCAGCTACGAGTCCAGCGAAAGTACCTGGTAAACAATTGCTTCAAATCAACTTGATTCTTGTTAGATTTTGATTTTAAGCATTCATAGGCTTTGATGTATTACTCTCTCTGTTTCAATTTGTTAGTCTGGTTTTGACTTGACATAGAGTTTAAGAAAGTAAAGAAGACTTTTGAATCTTGCGGTCTTAAACATGTCATGTGGATAGTTAGAATTAACGAGTTGCCAAAAAAAGAAAGATACATGCTTTTTGAAACGGACTAATAAGGAAAGTAAAACAAGCAAATTGAAACGGAGGGAGTGTTAAAGATACCACTGTCTTGATGTACCCTTTCGATTATTTTTTTCTATCAGAGGATAATGAGCAGGGTGGTGAAGATATACCAGAAGAAGAGGCTGTTTGTCGAATTTGCCTAGTTGAGTTGTGTGAAGGCGGAGAGACACTTAAGATGGAATGCAGCTGCAAAGGCGAACTTGCTTTGGCTCATCAAGAATGTGCTTTAAAATGGTTTAGTATCAAAGGTAACAAGACATGTGATGTGTGCAAGCAAGAAGTCAAAAATCTCCCCGTTACACTCTTGCGTATGCAAAGTGTTCGAAATGCAAATGCAGGATCCAATAGGTATCGGCATATGGAATTAAATGGACACAGGTAATGTCTTTTCATCATTTTAACATACGCCCTTCTACTTTTCGTAGCAATTTTAGCAGCTAAAAAAGAAAAGATTCCACCTTTCTCGCGTCACCTTACTGAAACTGACATACATATATACAAGATTCCTCACGTTTGAACGAAAAAGACGTTCTGTTTTTTATCAGAACACAACATTTTTAGACCATAAAAGAAGTACTATACTCTCTCTTCTCGTTCCTCGTTTCTCTGCTTATCCTACTGGTGTTAGTTTCAATTAAACGTCTAGCAATGACAACTCAACAAAATTCTGTTTCTGACTTTTGCTACACTGGACAGGGTTTGGCAGGAACTACCAATTCTTGTCATTGTCAGCATGCTTGCCTACTTTTGTTTTCTTGAGCAGCTACTGGTATGTTTACAAGATCGTCTTTATCTCGAGAGAAAATAGTCATCTAATGTATTTATTGTACTAAATTTGAAGTATTTCCGTCTGCAGGTTGGGAAGATGGGTACCGGTGCAATTGCTATTTCACTTCCCTTTTCTTGTGTACTAGGCCTACTCGCGTCAATGACATCTTCAACTATGGGTATGTGATTTATCATTAACGGTAACATTTAACAAGCTTTGATCTATCAAATGACTTAGTCGCGTCAAAAGGCAAGTACACATGCCAATTCAGTAAATGTTGGATCTTCGTTTGGTTATTTCTCGAAAAATGTTGTCAAGGATCTTATGTCCATTGTGTCTCTTTTTGTATTTTGACTATGGTATTATCTCTGGTGCAGTTAAGCGAAGGTTTGTTTGGGTATATGCATCGGTCCAATTCGCCCTAGTAGTACTATTTGCACATATCTTCTACTCTTTGGTAAGTTAATACTCTCTCCGTCTCATTTTAAGTGTCTTTTTTTCCCAAGAAAGATGTTTCAAAATAACTGTCGCTTTAGAAAATCAAGAGAGAATTGGATTACTCCGAAACTTTCAAGAATTTTATGGCCAAACGCCCCCTTAAAATGAGACGAACGGAGTATCTAATGATATTGATGGAAATTGTGTTTTTGAGCTTACTAGATATACTGAACTGATTAAATTTTACATCTGTATGATATATTAGGTTCGCGTGCAACCAGTTCTTTCGATTCTGCTATCAACATTTGCTGGCTTTGGAGTTGCAATGAGTGCAAGTTCGTTACTCGTTGAGTTCTTTAGATGGAAAAGGCGACGAGCAGCCTTGTTAGAACAGCAGCAAAATGCAGAGATGGTTTTGCCTCCAGGAGGATGGCCACAGATGAATCAACCTGCTACAACGTCTCGTTTAGGTCCTCAAAATCGTCAGCACGATATAGAAAATCCCGAGACGTTTAGTTGGAGCTAGATTGTGTCTTATGTTACTGTTATAGCAAAAAAAGAGTGAGTGATTTGTTCATACAGAGTTGTGGAGATTGATGTTTAGTACAAATTAGAAGTTTATTGTGTTCTACTACAGGAAAAACAGAAATAGTTGATGTTGTTGTTTGTATTGCTGAAAAAATATGTAAAAAGTGAAATGCATATATATAAGTAGAAGAGAGTATAGAAAGGTGATTTGTGCAAAACTTACGATTTTACGAGTCATGATGAACGACTATGACTTTAAGTACAATTTTCATTCGATCTGATTTTAACTTGTTCATAAGACATGCCGGATGGACAAACTTGTCGTGTTCACAAGTCATGTCGGACAGGTGTATGATTTATTTTTTTGATGATCGTAGTGTTCAGGTTAGTTTTCACCTCGACTATTTTCACGGAATATCTGTTACCTCCCACCAGGTTACTCTGTCCACCAAAAACCGGGCAGATCAGATGCATGATTTAAAGTAAAAAAAAATTTATTTATCTTTAATTGTTCGCAAGTTATACTAGATTGATAAAATTAATTTGCATTATTCAACTTTCCACAAGTTATGCAGGATTAATAAGACTGAATATATCTTCATTCTACCTATCTCGTTAAATTATTGACAAGTCTTACCGTATTGGTCTAACTAGCATGTGGTGTTAAATTATTTTTTGGATGAATTAAAGCATTTTAGGTCAAGGTAAAAAAAAAATTAGGATACCTAGTGAAGTTTAATTGAAGAAAAAAAATCCTAATTAACTTAATTTCATGACATTTAGAAGGAAAGTGTTTCCTACTAATTCCTAGTAAATATTTTTTTATTTCTAAACTAAAACTCGAACTCAAGATTTCATACATTCAATCACATCTCTTAGGGATCGTTTAATATGCTGCACAAACATATATAGTATAAAAAGTCAATACTCTCGCCGTCTTGACCGTTTGTATTTCAAGCGAATTTGTGACATACAATTTTTATTTTGACTGTGAATTCTCGTTTTCAATCATCTGAGGTACTAAGATTTCGGGTCTACCAATTTAGACCTCATGACATGTTAAGGTTGATAAAATGTGTGTAGCAATTGGCGGCTGAACCTCCAACGAAATAGGGCATACATAGTCTGTAGACTACACTTTCTTGAGATAAATAGAAAAAAACAGAGGAAAGTTGCAGAAGGGCAGCTTGATGAATTGCAGCAGACCCACAAAAATAGCCCAAATTCTGCCTATTTTCAACTCTTTCATATACCCTTCTCGAGGTGCTCTTTCATATTCACTCATCGTTAGTCTTCTCCCCCTTTTCTTCTTTTTTTTATACTCTTTTATGTTTATGTCAGCACTGCAATTTTCACTTTTATCTGTTCCAAGAATATTTTACAACTTTATCTTCCCTTTTAGGGTGTGCTTGGTATGAATAAAAATGCTTTCTTGGAGAAAAATAAGTGATTTTTGATTCGTTTTCTTGTGTTTTGTTAGTATAATATTGTCTTGGAAATATTTGTATATAATCTAGACAAATACTACGAGGATGTGATGAGTATAGGTGTGGGGGTGATGGGGATGGGATATGAGAGGATGGGGGTGGAGTATTGTGGAGAGTGTGCTTGGTATGAATAAAAATGCAATCTTGGAAAATAAGTGATACTTCATTTTTATTTCCACCAATAAAAAGTCTTATTTTCTTGTATTCGGTACATATTTAGAAAATATTATTTCAAAAATATTTGTATATAATCTAGTGGGTACTATGAGGATGAGCTGAGTGCAGGTGTGGGGGGGATGGAGGCTATGAGAGGATGGGGTGGAGTATGATGGAGGTAGTGTGGGGGTGGGGGTGGAGGTGGAGGACAATCATGCCAGAATTAGAACTTGTTTTTCTATTTTCACTAGGAAAGAGTTTTTCCTCCAAATATTTTGAGCAACCAAAAATGAGAAAACTGCAAAACACTTCCTCCTACCAAACATACCCTTAGTCTTTCTTATAGTTTTTGTTTCCAGTTTAGCTTAGACATTACAAAGATTAAAACTTTTTGGTTTCTTGTTTCTTTTTTTGATGGCAGGGGTGGGAAAAATTGGATTTTTGAACTTGTGGGCAAGAAGTAGGAAGGGTTTTAGTGCAGTTAGTGTGAAGAAAATGGCTTGGAGTTTGGATAACCCTGATGGGAATGTGGAGACTAAGAAGGCTACTGTGTCTCCTGCAGCAGAAGATTACGGTCAAGAGGCAATTGAAGCTATCAGGGCTGGGAAAGTGATAGCTGTTCCCACTGACACACTATATGGCTTTGCTTGTGATGCTTGGTATGTCTCTACTTTGCTTTTCTTCATATGATGATAAGTTCAACACACCAAAAATGTCATGTTAGATACATAGTAATGTAATTTTATGAGCATGCTTGGTACAAATAAATTCGGAAATAACCTATCTATCCCATAAAAATAGGGGTAAGGTATGCATACATCCTAGCCTCCCCAAACCCCACTTGTGGGATTGCAACGGGTATGCCGTTCTTGCTTGGTACAATGAACTGTTAGTACTCTTGGGTTTTGGTTTAAAGCGTGCGTAAGCCCTGAAGTGAGGCGCAAAACATGTTGAGCGCTTCGCCTTGCTTTGCGGGCGCATCAATGTCGTCGTCAAGGAAGACATACTTTTCCTTGTCAATGAGCGTAAGTCGGAAGAGGGGATATTTGATATTTCAGCTTACCGATTTTGATTTTTTCTTTTTTCATTTTCTTTGTTCATATATTTGTTATTCATGCTTATAATTATTAGTCTTGGACTATACATACAAATTAGTAAAAAAATTCCACTTGCGCCTTTCTTTATTTAAGCCCACGCTCTATCTGCACAACACTTAAAGCCCCAACAAACCTTAGAGCTTGTTTTTTCCTTATTGCCTTTGATACACTGATTGGAGAGGAAAGGGTAGAATTGAATTAAACATTACGCTTGGACAGTAAACGTAAGAATTGTGCTGCAAGTTACTCTAAAGTGTGTTGTTGATATTTTTGCCTTAGGTTCAATGTTATTCATTTAGAGCTTTGATTTTGCTTAGACACCCGAATAATCTTTATTAAATTTCTTAGCATGAAAAGGTCGGCCTTTGATTCCATTGCCTTCACTTTGATAAGCCAGTAGAAGAACCAACTAGGAGAAGTAGGAGGTCAAGGCATGACATCTCTACTGGTAGTAAAAATTTAATAACCATGAAGCCTATGTGGACAACGAGATGTTGGACAAATCAGAACAAAAAGAAATTTCAGTGCTTATAAAATAGAGGAAACGCTCTGGAAGCAATGCTCCTAGGCACACTCTTGTTACACTTTAGTAAAGGGTTTCTCTAGTCAATGAATTAAGCTGTGTTTTGATATTGGTATGATTTGAAGTCACTACACCGCATTGGTTTCAAATTGAATATGATGCTTTGGCTGAGGGCAAGGCGCAAAATCATCAAACAGCATCTCAGGAATCTCTAGTAGACAGATTAATTAACTACAAAGAAGCTGTAAAAGGTGGTTCTATTAGTGATACTGTTTGCCAAACATGCTTCTAGCTGACAATGAAACTGAGAACATAACTGACATTGAGGAGAGCAATCAAGGCCATGACTCCTTAAGGAAGATTGATGGCATTTCTCTTTGTGCTAGTGAGTTCATATAGTCCTCCGTATGAACAACAAAGAAAGAAAAAGGCTTTTCTTTTGCGTGAAATTTGTATATGGAGTTCATCCTTTTTCATTGTTTAGCAACCAAAGTGGCAACTACATGATTTCATATATATATTTTAAAAAGCCTATTCTTCATAGGCTATTGCATTAACTTCTTGACTGAACAGAAAGTCTCAAACATTCTTTTTGTTTCACTGTTCGTTTGTCCTACAAATTCATCAAAAAGACAATTTACTTTGTTGTTTATTTATCTAAGTCGTGTTTATGGGAAGTCTGATTTAATTTTATATGTTGAATTGCTGTAGTTCTGCTGAGGCAGTGAATCGTATTTATGAGATCAAAGGACGTAAGCATACAAGTCCTCTGGCTATTTGTGTTGGCGATGTTCATGACATAAAACATTATGCTGTGACAGATCATCTGCCTCATGGCTTGCTTGACTGCCTGCTTCCTGGACCCGTGACTTTGGTCTTAAGGCGAGGTTTGTAGTTAAATGTTATGTCAACAAATGTTGCATTCACGGGTATCCTTCAAAGGTTAAATATCTCAAGTTAGTACTACTTCATTGTAACTTACTAACTGTAAGTAACTTGTTGACACTCTTGAACAAGGAGCAAGATGAGTCACTCTCCTAGGCAAACACTGGTCCATGTTCAGTAGTTTAAGAAACTTTTATCTTTCTCATATGAATCTTCTGTACTGGATGCTGAATTCAGATATTTTGCAGGTGAGTCAAGTATCCTTGAGAAGTCATTAAACCCTGGATTAGAGAGCATAGGGGTTCGAGTGCCAGACTGTAACTTCATCAGGGTGATTGCCCGTGGTTCTAGAAGTGCCCTTGCACTTACTAGTGCAAACCTCAGCGGACAACCTAGTAGCATAGACATCAAAGATTTTGAGAACCTTTGGGAGCACTGTGCATATGTCTATGATGGTGGAATTCTTCCAGCTGGGCGAGCTGGATCGACAGTGGTGGATCTTACTAAGCTGGGGAAGTACAAGATTCTAAGACCTGGAAGGTAAGCTTCCAGTACCTAGGGACTAGGGTGCAAACTACTGTTGAGATGAACTGATATCTTTCTGAGAACGCTTCAAAAGAGTCTACTTCTTAAATGAATGAGCTGAACCAGAAAACACTTGAGCTGCTGCTTATTAATTTAGAGAAGTAGAGATCAGGTAAAAAGAACCAGATTTTTAAGCATGCTTAAACTTGGCATTCGTATAAAAGTCGTCTTATTAGTCATGTGTCGGGAAGGGCAATGAAAGCATCAGCTTGCCTGGATATTTCAACCTTTCTTTGATGCATGCCAGAAACTGCTCTCACTTCTCCAATTGTTTCATCACTTATCTGTTAGCAATGGAAAATTGGCAAAATACTTAGACATGAAAGACTCAGACTTGAAGGAAATGCTTCAATCAGTGCCTAAAAGGCTTCTAACTTTATACCTTAGCTTTTTCTTTGCTTTCTGACTAGAAGTTCCAGTGCTACTGACATTCCTTCAAACCATGGAATTTTCATTATTTTTTTGATAATCGTGGTGTCCGGGCCAATTTTTGTGCACCTCGACTAATTCCATGGAATACCTATCACCTCATACTAGCAACAAGTACTAATACCAGTACCAGATCAACTAATTCCATGAAATACATGTCACCTCCTACCAACAACAAGTACTAATACCAGTACTAGATAACTCTATCCACCAAAGTTAGGACAGATGAGAAGAAATTCAAAAACGCTAAGACCATGCCACAAAAGATTCCTTTGGAGGATTTCTCCAAAAAATTGGAAATGCTTATTACATCATTTTTCACTCAATTCATTCTTCTAACAAATGTCATCTCTCTTTTGCCTAGTTCATCTTTTTGCTTATGTGTTCTAGTCCATATATTGTTGATTGTAGCCATGACATCTTCCCTTTTATGCTTTTGCAAAAAAAAAAAATTGTTTGAGCCTTCGAGGGACAAAACGATCTTCATGTATTTAGATTCCTGTCTGATGCAATTCCTCTAGACAATGTCTGTCATGCACTTGTTGTATACAATGATCTTTGTGTTGTTGAAACAACTATTCTTCATTTTTACCGTTTGGACTAGAAAGTCATTATACTACTGTTGTGCTTAAATTTGATGAATTACTGCACTTATGACAGTGCAAAGGAGGAGACCGTTGCTATCCTTGAAAGACACTCGCTACTGGAAGATGGAACTGGAGATTAGCAAGCTGCTGTTCAAGTTGAAGCTGTTCAGCAAAACAAACCTCGTGCCTGAGTTTGTAATGTACGATTCATAAAAACTTGACGATGCAGTTGTGCTTCCTTTGTGTCTTTGGAAAGCTTTCGTGCTTCTATTTGTAGTCGAAATCACTTCGAGTAGAGGAGAGAAACACACGTTTGTTCATGCATTGTTTAGTTTGTTAATGGAAGTGTTCTAGTCACATGCTAAATAGGATTCAAAGTGTGTTCATCATTTCCCATTTGAGAGCATTTACAATGTAATGAATCATGTTGTAACATGAAAACCTCATATTTTGAATTTTTCGACTTTTTGAGATTCATCAGTGTCTTGCTTATGAATAATGAATGGAAAAAAGTTCTATTTATTCCTCAAAATTGTCAAATGATTTTGATTTACTCGATGTCTTTTTTTTTGGTAGAAATATTTACTCCAATGTCAAGTTGGTTTTATTTGTTAAAAGTTATGTTCAATCAAGAGTATGCTATATCATTTTGAATTTCAAATTATTTGTCGTAATTTTTAAAAATAGTTGTCTCAAATTATTTATCATTTTAGAAATTCAAGATAAGAATAGAGGGTTCTTCAGAAACAACCTCTCTACCTCCACTAGATATAAGGTTTGCATACTCTATCATTCTCAAACTCCAGTTGTGGAATTTTATTGGATTTTTTATTGTTAGAAGTTCAAGATAAATTAATCATCATTTTCTCGTTTTTATCCTTACTTGCAATTGTTTTTGGATAGTATTGCCACTTTAATTATTGGATGATGACACATAAATAGAGTAAATATTTGTTGAAGGGAAATTATATCTTAATACATAAATATTTAACGGTATGATAGTTAAAAAAAATTCTTAATTAATACTTTTAAAGAAGAGTGTAAAAGAGAAACACTGACAAATGATTTGAGACGGAGGGATTACACATTATCTCGGGATTATAACACGAATTCACAGATTAAATTATCTTGGAAGTATCGTATAAATTCACAGACTAAATTATCTTGAGATTTCAGTCCTGAGATTTGATGGGATATTCAAGATTAAGGTAATTGAGATCAAATTTATATTGTTGTTTGGTTGACGATACACATTGATCATACTGTCAACCAAACATAATATAAAATTAATCCAAAACTTTATTCCACATATCAAACAACACAAACTAAATTATCTTGATAATAGTCCTAAAATTATTATTCCTAGACTAATTTTTTCCATCTGGATTAAGGTAGGATATTCATGATTAAGTCTAGGATAAAATTTATACTACATTTCATTGACAATATAAATTTATCCTTACATTAACCAAATGTTTTATTAATTTTATCCCCGTTTTACTTCTAAGATATTTTACCTTATCCGCGTATTAAAACCAATAAGGAACTAGCAAAAAAAAAGGATTGAGGTGGCACTTATCTTGAAACTAAGAGGGGTTGTTTGAAATAATAGAAAACAAGATGGGCCTTTTAGCACATTTACAATTTTCTCTCTTCAAAACCTCAATGGATCACCTCCATTAGAGAAGCTTCAGTTAAACCCCATACAGTTAAAGAAGAAGAAGAAGAAGAAAGACAGAGAGAAGGAAAATATGAAGATAGAAGAGGTGCAATCAACAATCAAGAATCAGAGAATTGCCACTCATACTCACATAAAAGGCCTTGGTCTTGAGGTAATTTCTTCATTTACCCCAAAACCCCTCTTTGCCTCTGTTCACTATTTTTGAATTTTTAGGAAAAATTTAAGGTGAAATTGGTTTTGTTTGGTGTTTGGGTTCATGGGTTTTTGAGTTTTGGTGTTAAATTTGCATAAAGCTGTTATCTTGTGCGGGTTCTAGCCAACCCCTTCTTCCCTTTTGTGTATGGTTTTTGACCTTTTAGGAATTATTTGGTTAACTTGTTGTTATTTGGTGTTTGGGTTTATGGGTTTTTGAGCTTTTGAGTTTTTGGTGTTATAATTTGCATAAAGCTGCTATCTTGTGCTGACTTCGCCTATGTGTATTGTATTTGATCTCTTAGGAGTTTTATTTTTGGGTTAATTTGTTCTTATTTGGTGTTTGGGTTTATGGGTTTTTGAGATTTGGTGTTAAAATTTGCATAAAACTGATATCTTGTGCTAATTCTAGTAACCGCCTCTTCGCTTCTGTGTACTGTTTTTGATCTTTTAGGCAGATTTTTCCTGGTCAACATGCTCTTATTTGGTGTTTGAGTTTAAGGGGGGTTTTGGTGTTAAAATTTGGGTAAAGCTGCTATCTTGTGCTGGTTTAACTCAAACCCCCTCTTCACTTTTGTCTACTATTTTTGATCTTTTAGGATTTTTTTTGGGTAAACTTGCTTGCTCTTGTTTGGTGTTTGGGTTTATGGGTTTTTGAGTTATAGTGTTAAATTTGCGTAAAGCTGATATCTTGTGCCGGTTCTACCCAACTCCTCTTGGTCTCTGGTTACTTATTAATACCCTTTTTAGGAGATTATTTGGATTAGTTTTCTTTTGGGAGTTTGTAATGAGGGTGTTTGGACTTGCTGATATATTTCCCTAAAGTTGTCATCTTCCACTGGTTCTACACAGCTTGTTTGGATGGTTGTCACTCATTGTATTGTTAATCTAAGTACAATGTTTGTTTTGATTGTTAGTTACATTTTTTTGCATTGTATTGTTACATCCCCTACATAACATCGAGAAGAACATTTTATGTAAGATTGATTTGGTGTGGTTGGATTGTAATGTTATTTCTCTTACCCATTATACCTATACTTATTGTTTCTTCATCTTATTTCCCTAGTTATCCTCTTTCTAGTGAACTCCACCCTATAATCTATTAGACCTCTCCGCCTCACATTTCTAGTTGTTTCCCATTGAAATGATGGGTAACTACTGACAACCATCTGAACAAGCTATTAGTTACCAAACACTTTCTTGCATTTGATGTTTAACTTTCATGTATGTGTGTAATGATTTTTGTTAACAAATGCGTGATCAAATGTGACTATGTTGTGTTATATGATAGCCCAATGGGACACCACTACCATTGGCAGCTGGGTTTGTAGGTCAGGCAGCAGCCAGAGAAGCTGCAGGGATTGTGGTTGATATGATACGCCAAAAGAAGATGGCTGGTCGGGCTTTACTGCTAGCTGGTCCGCCTGGTACAGGGAAGACAGCTCTTGCCCTTGGTATATCTCAAGAACTTGGAAGCAAGGTGCATTCTTTTTACTCTTTTGGTTATGGATTTAATGCTTCTATTCTATCATACTTATTATGTTTGAGCTTTATTTACCAATATATTGGAATGAAATGGGCTCGAATAGAGTGGAATTCAAATAATGGATTCAATGATTCAAATAATCGAGCCCAACTAGCTTAGGGTACAATTGATTGATTTATATTGATAATGTGTGAGCTGATTGGGCATTTTGAAGTCTCATTCTTTGTGAGGTGAAATTTTACTTACTTTTATGAGGGTTAGCCAGTCCAAAATATAGCATGTGTTGTAATTGGTGGCATTGACTTCAATATTGCAGGTTCCATTTTGCCCGATGGTTGGATCCGAAGTGTATTCATCAGAAGTGAAGAAAACTGAGGTCTTAATGGAAAACTTCCGGCGAGCTATTGGCCTCCGTATCAAGGAAAATAAGGAAGTTTATGAAGGAGAGGCAAGTCCATAAATTATCCCATTTGTTGTTTCTTTTTTGCTGGTCTTTGATACAATAATTATGCAATGATTATCTTTAATGTGTTGTGAAGTTGATCTTCATTTTCTTAATTTGTAGGTGACTGAACTATCTCCAGAAGAGGGTGAGAGTGTGACAGGTGGATATGGTAAAAGCATTAGCCATGTTATAATTGGGTTAAAAACTGTCAAAGGTACCAAACAGTTGAAGCTTGACCCCACGATATATGATGCCTTAATTAAAGAGAAGGTAAGTTTTGCAACATTACTTGAGCCAAGGGTCTATCGGAAACAGCCTCTCTACCCTCACATGGTAGGGGTAAGGCTGTGTAGACACCACCCTCCCGGACTCCACTTGTGGTATTACATTGGGTTTGTTGTTGTAAGTTCTGCAGCATATCTGTCAGTGAAGTATCAAATTTTTAAATATGTTTGATAAACAGTATAATGAGACTATACGATATTTCCTCTTTCTTAACATCCGATGTTTGAAATCTAGATTGAAGTATTTTTCTCTTGAGTAAATTCAGTAACCTTCATGTTATTCTTATTAAGCATGCTCTTAGAAGTCAGTGGTGAAATGGCATTTTGTCTTAATTTACTTCAGTCTCATATATGTTTATTCTGCATGGGTGCTTATTCTTCTCTATTGTTATCTCCTGCTTCCATGATATATGTGCAGGTAGCTGTTGGTGATGTCATTTACATTGAATCGAACAGTGGAGCAGTTAAAAGAGTGGGCAGGAGTGATGCTTTTGCTACAGAATTTGATCTTGAGGCTGAGGAGTATGTTCCACTTCCTAAAGGAGAGGTTCACAAGAAGAAGGAAATAGTCCAGGTTCTTCTCATTTTTTGTTTTGCTATGGCACAGATAAAGATTATCCTGGCATGTATACATGTTGATTTTCTCTCAAATAGTCAATTTGTTCTATGGCTTAGACATGATATTCTCTTATTTCGGGTGCTTTAAAGATCATAGTTCGTCTTTGCGAGCACACTTGAATGTTTGAAGGGTATAAAATTCTGTATATTATTTGGAGTGGTGAGGAAAGAGATTTCTTAGTTAGATTGTGATGGACCAGAAATTCAGTCTCCCGATAACAAATATCTTATTGGTTTGATTATCGTTTTAAGGCACCGATAAACCTACCCGGTAATACACAAAACCGGACCAAACCGACCGATAAGCACCCCTATTGTCCATAGCATTTACACCTTAATATAGTGGTAGGTTTAAAGCAGCCAAGTACCTGCTTTTGACACAAGTTTTTTTTAGGAGGAAATCAGCTCTCTCCTTATTGCAATATTTATTTAGTTGTTGTACCGTCCAATCTTCTGTAGATTACCTGCCATAATTGCTTGCTTGTGAGATTTTGATCAAACTAAATATGCAATTCCAAGTATCCACATTTTTTTGTTTTAGACAAATGATATCACTACTTTAATGGCCTTTTGTGAGGCAGTGAGGGAAATCAATTTCAAGGAACATGAAACAAAAATTTCTGTACTTAATTGCATGCAATATTGTTTTCCACCAGGATGTTACATTGCATGATCTTGATGCTGCAAATGCACGGCCACAAGGAGGACAAGATATATTGTCCCTAATGGGTCAAATGATGAAACCTAGGAAAACCGAGATTACTGACAAGTTGCGGCAAGAGATAAACAAGGTAGATCTATTAGTTCTAGTAGTCCTTTGAGACTGTGAATTTAGTATTTAACGTATTGGGTTATCGTGGTCTTATTTCGCTGCAGGTTGTCAATCGTTATGTTGACGAAGGTGTTGCAGAACTTGTTCCTGGTGTCTTATTTATTGATGAGGTTCGTTTTCCATTCATATAACATCGTGTTTAATAATTCATTTAACACCACCCCGTCTCCTCCGGTAACTAATTGGAGGAAACATCTTTGGCGGCAGGTTCATATGCTTGATATGGAATGCTTTTCATACTTGAATCGTGCCTTGGAATGTTCACTGTCTCCAATTGTGATTTTTGCCACTAACAGAGGCATTTGTACCGTCAGGTATTTGAGTGTCCATGCAAAACCAAGCTTTAAAAATACATCAAGTTGGAAAGTTTCCATTTTATTGATTTCTTTATCCTGGGGCTTTTTAAAATTTGCTTTCTGGCTGCATTTAATCATTACATCAAACCATTGTGTGTTGAATGAAGTGGTTAGAAATACAGGACAAATTGTCAGTTTTCTATATCAAAATATTCTTACACGGGCCATGCAATTATCGATTTCAAACTGTTTGTCTGGTTTTGACTTGGCACGGAGTTTAAGAAAATAAAAAAAACTTTTGATTCTTGTGGTCGTAGATTAAAGATTTGTAGAATGTACCAAACTGTCCTTTAATCTTGTGGTCTTAAACTAAAGATTTGTTGAATGTACCAAAATGTCCTTTAATCCTGTTGTCTTAGACATGATATGTGGAAAGTTGAAAATACAGAGTTGCCAAAAAAAGCGAGAGACATTTTATTTTGGAACGGACAGATAAGGGAAGTAAGATCAAATGAATCTAAACAGAGGGGTACATCTTTTTGACGTTTGTAGGCACCTTAGAAGTATGTACAGATACATGTAATGTCTGAGATAAATTAGTTGTCACCAAACAATATATCTCTTTGCAGAGGAACAGATATGACTAGTCCACATGGCATTCCACTTGACTTGTTAGATCGGTTGTTGATTGTCAGAACGGAAACTTATGGTCCAGCTGAAATGATACAGGTTCGCTGTTCATGCTAGTTTGTTCAACATTTATTTGTATATCTTATTGATCTCGACCTGAACATGTGCAATTTCGTTGCATTTTCTTGATGGATGTTTCTTTCGAGTGCCTGGGCAGATATTAGCTATACGTGCTCAGGTGGAGGGACTAGAAATAGATGAAGAGAGCCTTGCATATTTGGGAGAGATTGGACAACAAGCTTCTTTAAGGTCGGATTTAACTTGTTGGTTTTGTAACGCCAGAATGTCAATTCATTTTCTTAATTAGAAGTAACCGATGTTCAATTTCTTCTCTTTGTCTAGGCATGCTGTTCATCTGCTATCGCCAGCTAGTGTAGTCGCCAAAATGAATGGCCGTGATAAAATCTGCAAGGTACTTGTCCCGTCACATTCTTTATCATTTGCCTATATGAGGTCCGAACGATATTTACTTTGCCATTCACTTTTTAGGTGGATCTCGACGAAGTGAATTCATTGTACCTAGATGCTAAGTCTTCTGCAAGACTTCTTCAGGAGCAGCAGGATAGATACATCTCATGATAAATTGTGTACTATGGTATCAATTCTCAAGCTTATTTTTTAAAAGGTGTTCATATCCAAATTGCATTTTGCAAGTCAATTTGTTTCATTTAAGATTTTGCTGTCTCATGAGATTGCAATATAACTAGGCTTCTGGAATAGGAGAGGCTCTCTTCTATATTTATATCTTCCCTCCTATTGTATCGTCATAGTAGATCGCTCAGCTTGACTCTACTTGAATAGAGGAGAGACATTAAGTTCTACAAACGTGTATGTAAGTTAAGCATGGCAATTGGTTCCTTGCTTCAAGATTAGATTGAAGGCATTTTGCCAACAATGTTTGAACAAGACGAAGGCAATAGGCTCACCTTTCGGTTCATTGCAAGGAAATGACAAAAAGAGAAAGGGAAGCTTTCAGTGGACACAAGCCCTCAGGACTTTGGGAAGTTTGCCCTAGGGTAGTCCTTCGTTTGGAGTTGCTTTTTTTCATTTTTCATAGTGGAATTCCTAGCTCTCATCTATGACCTGTGTCAAACTCCACTTTTGTTGTTATCAAGTGGAATGATTCATTCAACATAGTGTCAAATGTGAATTCTGATACTCTTAGCTGTAAATGCATATATGATGTAGCATTCTTGCACTAATGGTTGTTCATGTCAAGATAGTTACATTGTCCCAAACCTTAAAAGGGCAACTCGATGCATAAAATATTTTACATTTATACGAAGAAAAAAAAAGTTGATAAAAACTCACACTGAGGTTTTGCTAGTGGCTTCTATTATATTCTCAAACCTCCCTATGGAGAGTTTCGTAAATGTTTTGCAAAAAAATTAATCGAAAGCTAATCATCAAAATATTCATTAGTAATATCCAAAATGTCCAAAAAATGGTGAAGTTTAACGTACTGCTCCCCCAACTCACTGCGGAGGATTTCGTAAAGGTTGTGAAATTAATTTGTTCGGAAGTCATATCACCAAAATATTCATTGGTTAACACACGATATATGCAAAAAATGGTGGGGGCTTCACGTAGTATTCTCTCAATTCCCTACGGAGAGTCTTGTAAAGGTTTTGTGAAAATTGTTTGAAAGTCATATTAGAAAATTATTAATATGTTAATACACACGAAAAATCAAGAAAATTGTGCAGTTCCTCAAATTTAGCTCGTAAATGCGAATATATGTCTGAAAAATGGTGGGACTGTATGTAGTACTTCCCCAACTCATTACGGAGGTCCTCGTAAAGTTTTTTTAGAAATTGTTTTTGGGAGCATTGAGGAGCCAGATTCATAGGCTAATACACACGAAAAATCAAGAAAATAGCGTAATTCCTAAAAATTGGTTTGTAAATGTGAAAATATGCTTGAAAAAACAGCAGGACTGTACGTAATTCTTCTTCAACTCATTATCGAAGTCCTCGTAAAGTTTTTTTAATTTTTTTGGGTGCTTCGAAGTGCCAGATCCATGGGCTAATACATAAGAAAATTAAGAAAGTCACATAATTCCTAAAAGTTAGCTCGTAAATACGGAAATATGCCTGAAAATAATAGTGGGACTATACATAATGCTTTCCGAACTCAATACGGAGGTTCTCAAAAAGTTTTTTTTTAGAATTTTTGTGTGTGTCCATGACCTAATACACACAAAAAATAAAGAAAGTCGCGTAATTCCTAAAAATTAACTCGTAAATGTGAAAGTATGCCTGAAAAAATGCTGAGACCGTATGTAATGCTTCTCCAACTCATTACGAAGGTCCTCATAAAGTTCTCTCAGAAAAAAAAATTGATGCTCCGAGGCGCCAAATCCATGATCAAGAAAGTATTGTAATTCCTAAAAGTTGGCTCGTAAATGCGAAAATATGCTTGAAAAAAATGATGAGATTGTACATAATTCTTCCCCAACTTATTACGGAGGTCCAAATAAAGTTTTTTCAGATTTTTTTTGGGTGCTCCGAGACGCTAGATCCATGAGCTAATGCATACGAAAAATCGGGAAATTTAGCGGATTCTTAAAAAGGGCTAGTAAATACGGAAATTGACGTTAAAAAAATGGAGTGTTCATACGTGAAGGTTCCCCAACTCATTACAGAGGTCCTCATAAATTTTTTTGAAAAAAATAACTTTGGGTGCTCCAGGCGCCAGATCCATGGGCTAATTAATACACACAAAAAATTGGGAAATCAGGACGATTCTTAAAAAAAGGCTTTTAAATGCGGCAATGGACGTTAAAAAATGGTGTTAGTATACGTCAAGGTTTCTCAATTCATTACAGAGGTCCTGATAAAGATTTTTTTAAAAAAAAATTGGGTGCTTCAGACGCTAGATTCATGAGTTAATACACATAAAAAATGAGGAATTTTGCTGATTCTTAAAAGGGGTTGTAAATGTGGAAATGAACGTTAAAAAATGGTGTGAGTATACATGAAGGTTCCCCAATTCATTACGGAGGTCCTCATAAAGTTTTTTGAATTTTTTTTGGGTTTTTGGGCCCCAGATCAATGGGCTAATACACAAGAAAAATTGGAGAATTTGGGCGATTCTTAAAAAAGGGCTTCTAAATGTTGAAATGGGTGTTAAAAAAATGGTGAGTATACATGAAGGTGTCCCCACTCATTACGGAGGTCCTCATAAAGTTTTTTGACATAAAGAATTTTTTTTAGGTTTTTTCGCGCGCCACACACAAAAATCTGGTAATTTGGCGATTCGTAAAAAAAGGTTTTTAAATGAAGAAATGGGCGTTATAAATGGTGTGAGTATACGTGAAGGTTTTCCCACTCATTACAGATGTTGTCATAAAGTTTTTTTAATTTTTTTTGGGTTCTCCAGGCGTCAGATCCATGGATTAATACACACGAAAAATTAAAAAATTTAGCGATTCGTAAAAATAGGCTTTTAAATGCAGATATTGGCGTTAAAAAATGGTGTGAGTATACGTGAAGGTTCTCCAACTCATTACGGAGGTCCTCATAATATTTTTTGAGAAAAAAAAATTAAGTGTTCCGGGCGACTGATCCATGGGCTCATACACACGAAAAATTAGGGAAATTGGGCGATTATTAAAAAGAGATTGTAAATACGGAAATAAGCGTTAAAACTGGTGTGAGTATACGTGAAGGTTTTCAAACTCATTATAAAGGTCATCATAAAGTTTGTCGAGAAAAAATTGGGTGTTTCGGGCGCTAGATCCATGGACTAATAAACAGGAAAAATTGGGAAATTTGAGCGATTCTTTAAAAACGGCATGTAAATGCGGAAATGGAAGTTAAAAAATGGTATGAGTATACGTGAAGATTCCTCAACTCATTACGGAGGTCCTCTTTAAGTTTTTTGAGAAAATCTTGGATGCTCCGAACTCCAGAACAATAGGCTAATACACACAAAAAATTAGGGAATTTGGTGATTCCTTACAAAGGGCTTGAAAATATGGAAATGGGTGTTAAAAAAATGGCGGAGTATACGTGAAGGTTCCCCTACTCATTATAAAGGTCCACATAAAGTTTTTTGAGAAAACAATTTGGGTGCTCTTGGAGCTAGATACATAGGCTAATTACACACAAAAAATTACGGAATTTGGGCTATTCTTAAAAAAAGGCTTGTATATGCGGAAATGGGTGTTAAAAAATTATGTGAGTATACGTGAAGTTTCCCAACTCATTACGGAGGTCCTCATAAAGTTTTTTTAGATAAAAATTTTGAGTGCTCCGGGAACCAGATCCATGGGCTAATTATACACACGAAATATCGGGTAATTTGAGCGATTCTTAAACAAGGGCTTGTAGATGCAAAAATGGGCGTTAAAAAAATGGTGTGAGTTTACGTGATGGTTCCCCAACTCATTATGGAGGTCCTTCTAAATTTTTCTAAGAAAAAAATTTAAGGTCCTCCGAACGCCAGATCGATAGGCTAATACACACGCAAAATGAAGAAATTTGGGTGATTCTTCAAAAGAGGCTTCAAAATGCGGAAATAGGTGTTAAAAAATTGTGTGAGTATATGTGAAGGTTCCCCAACTTCTTACAGAGGTCCTCATAATTTTTTTTGAGAAAATTTTTTTTGGTGCTCCGGGCGCTAGATCCATGGGCTAAATACACGAAAAATGGGGAAATTTGGCGCGATTCTTAATAGAAGGCTTGTAAATGCGAAAATGAGCTTTAAAAATATGGTGTGAGTATACGTGAAGGTTTTCCAACTTATTACGGAGGTCCTTATAAATTTTTTTGAGAAAAAAATTTAGGTGCTCCAGGCGCCAGATCCATGGGCTAATACACACGAAAAATAAAGGTATTTGAGTGATTCTTAAAAAATGGCTTGTAAATGCGGAAATGGACGTTAAAAAATGGTGTGAATATACGTGAATGTTCCTCAGCTCATTACCAAGGTCCTCATAAAGTTTTCTGATGAAATATATTTGTGGTGCTCCGGACGCCAAATCCATGGGCTAACACACGAAAAATAGAGAAATTTGAGCGATTCTTAAAAAGGGCTTGTAAATGCGGAAAGTAGCGTTAAAAAAATGGTGTGTGTATACCTGAAGGTTTCCCAACTCATTACGGAGCTGTTGATAAAGTGTTTAGAGAAAAAAATTAGGTGCTTCGAGCGCCAGATCCATGGGCTAATACACACCAAAAATCAGGGAATTTGGGCGATTCTTAAAAAGAGGCTTTTAAATGCGCAAATGAATGTTAAAAAAATGGTGTGTGTATACGTGAAGGATCTACAACTCATTACGGAGTTCCTCATAAAGTTTATTGAGAAAAAAATTTTGGTTCTCAAGGCGTTAGATCCATGGGCTAATACACACGAAAAATTAGAGAATTTGGTCAATTCTTAAAAAAGAGCTTGCAAATGTGGAATTGGGGGTTAAAAAAATGGTGTGAGTATACATGAAGGTTTCCTAACTCATTACGGAGGTCCTCATAAAGTTTTTTGACAAAAAAAATTTGGGTGCTCCGTGCACTAGATCAATGGGCTAATACACACTAAAAATCTACAAAAATTGGCGATTCTTAAAAATCGGATTGTAAATGCGAAAATGGGCATTAAAAAAATGGTGTGAGTATACGTGAAGGTTTCCCAACTCATTACGGAGGTCCTCAGAAAGATTTTTGAGAAAAAAAATTTGGTTCTCTAGGTGCTAGATCCATGGGCTAATACACACTGAAAATTGGGGAATTTTAGCAATTCTTAAAAAATGGCTTGTTAATGCGGAAATGGACGTTAAAAATGGTGTGAGTATACGTGAAGGTTCCCCAACTCGTTACGGAGGTCCTCATAAAGTTTTTTGAGAAAAGAATTAATTTTGGGTGCTCCGGGCGATTGATCTGTGGGCTAATACACACAAAAAATCAGGAAATTTGGGAGATTCTTAAAAAAGGTCATGTAAATGCAGAAATTAGCGTTACAAAAATGGTGTGATTATATGTGAAGTTTTTCCAACTCATTACGGAGGTCCTCATAAAGTTTATTGAGAAAAAAAATTGGGTTCTTTGGGCGCCAAATCCATGGGCTAATACACACGAAAAATCGGAGAATTTGGGTGATTCTTTAAAAAGGCTTGTAAATGCAAAAATGGGTGTTAAAATATGGTTTGAGTATACCTGAAGGTTCTCCAAATCATTACGGAGGTCTTCATAAAGTTTTTTGAAAAAAATATTTTGGGTGTTCCAGACGCTAAATCCATAGGCACACGAAAAATCGGTTAAATTTGGGTCATTCTTAAAAATGGCTTGTAAATGCGGAAATGGGAGTTAAAAAATTAGTGTTAGTATACGTGAAGGTTCTCAAACTCTTTACGGAAGTCCTCATAAAGTATTTTGAGAAAAACAAATTGGGTGCTCTAGGTCCCAGATCCATGTGCTTATACACACGAAAAATTGAGAAATTAGGGTTATTCTTAAAAAGGCTTGTAAAGCATAAATGGGTGTTAATAAAATGGTGTGAATATACGTGAAGGTTCCCCAACTCATTACGGAGGTCCTCATAAAGTTTTTTGAGAAAAAAATTTGGGTGATGTGGGCGCCAGAACCATGTGCATTAACACACGAAAAATTGAAGAATTTGAGTGATTCTTAAAAAAAAGATTGTAAATGCAGAAATGGGTGTTAATAAAATGGGGTGAGTATACGTGAAGGTTCCCCAACTCATTACAGAGGTCCTCATAAAATGTTTTGAGAAAAAAAATTGGGTTCTCCGAGCGCTAGATCCATGGCTAATAAACAAGAAAAATTGAGGAACTTTGGCGATTCTTAAAAAAGGGCTTGTAAATGTGGAAATGAGTGTTAAAAAAATGGTGAGTATACATGGGCAATTCTTAAAAAAAGACTCCAGTAGTCATATCACCAAAATATTCATGGACTAACACACACGAAAAATTGAGAAAATTGCCTAATTCCTGTAAAAATGGATTCTAAATGCCCAAAATATGTGAAAAAAATGGTGAGGCTTCACAAATTGTTTCCCTAACTCCCTACGGAGGGTTCCATAAAGATTTTGTGAAAAATCGTCATATCACCAAAATATTTGATCTTAGGCGTATTTATATGCCTAAGTTGTCAATAGTTGTCCATACATCGATTAGATTGAAGAATGATTTCTAGTTATTAGCTTGATTTTTGTTATACTTGTGATGGTTTTTGCACTTACACACATAATTAGTTGTTTCAGGAACTCTTAAGAAGATTGGAGTTGAGATGGGAAGGAATTTGCAAAGGCGTGCAAGATTTGGCTAAGTTTGGAAGCACCTAGGCCTGGCACACTGGCAGGCGCGCCGCACCAGGCCTAAAAGTGCAGAGAGGTGTTGATGGCGTGCCAACAGGAATTGCCAGCAACACTTGTTTGGCGCTCTGCAAGACGCGCCGCGCCTGGCACAAAAGTTTAGAGCGCGTTGCCAGGCGCGATGGAGGAGTGACACGTCCCTCTCTTGCCGACTTTTCCAAGTTTTAAACATAAAATAGGATTCCTAATTTGAGTAGGATTTGTTCCCAACTTTTCCTACTAGTATAAATAGATCCTTAGGGTTCCATAATAGGGGTTCGACTTTTGATTCAGTGTCCAAGGGCAAGAATTCAAGTTTGTAATAGGTTTTAATCATTTAACTCTTCTATTTTCTGGAAAGTGCATAAACTATTGTATTTTCTTGTTTTCTAATAGCATGAGTATCTAAACGCCCTAGTTCTGGGGCTGTAGCTACGAATGGATTGTTGATTATTAAAGGCTTTATGAATTAATTTTTGGTTGTCTTTATAAGTTACTTCTATATTCTTGTTTTAGTATTTCTTGACTGGCCATCTAGAGATAAATCTATTGTTTAACCTTAAAATTGGGAGAGGAGATGTTAGATAGACCATAGGATATAGAGAGCTTGATCGACCCGTTAAGTCGAGGTGATTTGTGTTCAGGAGTGACACCCGGACGAACAACTCGCTTGGTTACGAAATATGATGAAATATAAATGATCGTGAATTAGTCTATTTATACCCGCTCAACGATGTAGTTAGGTAGCTAATTGGGGTAGGCGACGAGAGGTGTATAGCCCGACTCATATAATTAACCCTATAAATCAGTAACTTGACAACTGAAATTAATTGTATGCCAATAATATAATACATGATATTCAGTATATGCTGCAGCTCTGGAATTTCTTTAACTTGTTTGAAACTTTATATTAAAGTCGTTCACAATTAGTTACTTTCATTTAGTTCATAATTAGTAGTAGTTAACAATCAATCATCAACTCTTTGAAAAGGTTACTTTCACTTTTATTTGTAGAATTAAGTGTTAAATATAAATTAATCATAAGTTCCTAGGGAACGATAACTTGTTTCTTCAAGAATCTATATTACTTGCGCGATCACGTACACTTGCGTGTATACTGGGGAGCAACAGGTTTTTGGTGCTGCTTCCGGGGACTTAGAAATTGATTTATATTCAATCTTTTTAAGTCTACAATTAGATTAATTGGCTACTAAGTACTTGATCTTAGCTTGTTTATTGCAGGCACTTGACTTTCAGGTCTGGCTAGGAAAGGAGAACTTGTCGAACCATAAAACGAACCTGAACGAGTTCTACGACAGCGCAGAAAGATGAATCAAGAACGAGGGGAATTGGGGTTAGGTATTCCAAAAAACATTGATGATGATAATCAAGACAACTTGAATAACCCGGAAAGCGTGAATAACCAAAGGAACCCGAATAACCAAGGAGCACCGCCTGTCGTACCCGCAAGACCAGTCCGTGATGTGGCAGTCCCACTCACAGCCAACTTGGCATCTAGTATTAGGAAACCTCCACCGGGGGGTAGATTTGAACTAAAGCGGAACATGATACATATCCTCTATACTAATAGGCAATTCACTGGTCTCCCTCATGAGGATCCTCAAATCCATCTTAGGACTTTCATAGAAATTACCAATACATACATCCCAATTGGAGTTTTATCAGATTATGTAAGGTTGACTTTGTTCCCATACTCATTGTTAGGAGCTGCAAGACGTTGGTTAGACTATGAGCCACCAAACTCCATTACTTCTTGGGATGATCTAGCAAATAAGTTCTTGAGTCGATTTTTCCCATCCAAGAAAACCGCGAAGCTGAGGGGAGAGATAATAAACTTTGTTCAAAAGCAAGGGGAGGACATGTACCAAGCATGGGCGCATTTCAAACAAATGTTGAATGCTTTCCCACATCACATGCAAACCAATGAGGTACTTTGTCACACTTTCTTTGAAGGTTTAGACTATAATGCTCGTTCTCTTCTTAATAGTGCAGCAGGTGGACAGGCCCTAGCCATAACGAGTGAAGAGTTATTCGTTTTACTCGATAAACTTTCTGAAGGGAACCAAGGGTATGAGGGTGAAATGTCTAGAACTCCAACCCAAAAGGCTGCAGGGATTTTAGATGTAGACCAAGCTGCTGCCTTAAATGCCAAATTAGATGCAATGCAACATAATATTACATTGCAATTCAAACAACTGGCTCTGAATCAGGCTTTGGTAAATGTAGTACAATAGGTAGCAAATTGGTGTGAGGTATGTGGTAGTGGAACTCATGAAACTGAGCAATGTGAGGCAAACCCGGATTCCGTAAACTATGTGGGTAATGCGCAGAGGACTGGAGTGCAACAAAATTATGGTAACACTTACAACCCTAGTTGGAAGAACCATCCTAACTTCTCATGGGGTGCTAACCAAAACCAAAATCAGGCACAAGGGGTTAACCAATACCATTCTCAAGGGGCTGGGCAACAATACTACAATCCTAACAAAGACTCAAATTCTAGTGCCCCAAAAGGGGGGATGACCAATGAAGAGTTACTCCAAAATCTCATGACTGAAATAGGGACTAAGTTAAATGCTAGAATAGATAAGCAGGATGAGAACATTAGAAACATCCAGATATCCCACATGAGTTTAGAGAAACAAGATGCGCAAATGGCTAATTCTTTGAACTTACGTCCCCAAGGGGGGCTGTCCGGTGATACAAAGCCCAACCCAAAGTAGTTGCATGCGGTAAGTACTAGAAGTGGGTTGCAATTAGAGGAACTAGCCCCAAAGAAGAGAGACACTGAGGTAAGTAACAAAGAAAAGAAGGTGGAAGAGGGAGTAAAAAGCTACAATGTTAAGGTACCCGTTCCTCAAAAGAAATTACCACCTACATTTCCACAAAGGCTGAAAAAGCAGAATGAAGATGAATGCTTCAGTAAGTTTCTCTCTCTCCTTAAACAGGTTCACGTTAATCTACATTTGGTTGACATTTTGCAGGGTATCCCGAAGTATGCTAAATACGTGAAGGACATTGTGGCTAGCAAGAAGAGGCTCACGGAATATGAAATTGTAGAACTTACTGAGGAGTGCAACTCAAGGATTCAAAACAGACTCCCCAAAAAGTTAAAAGATCCTAGTAGTTTTACTGTGCAGATTACAATTGGGCAAAGTGTTCATGCCCGGGGGTTGTGTGATTTGGGGGTAAGTATAAATTTAATGCCCTTATCTTTGTATCTAAAGCTTCGGTTAGGTAGTCCAAAACGAACCACTATGATTCTTCAACTTACTGATAGATCAATTGCTAGGCCAGAGGGGGTGGTAGAAGATGTGTTAGTGCAAGTAGGTTCATTGATTTTTCTAGTAGATTTTGTGGTCTTAGACTTTGAACCCGATCCTGAAGTTCCATTCATTTTAGGACGTCCTTTCTTGGCAACGGGTAGGGCATTGATTGATGTAGCAGCTGGTCAATTAACCATGAGGGCGCATGATAAGGTAGAGGTATTTGATGTTTACCACGCCCTAAAATGACCTTCTATTTATGAAGAGTTGTATGCTATTACTGTGGTTGATCGCATAGTAGTGTCACAGTTAGTTGTGCCCGAAGACCCCTTAGAAAGAGTATTAATAGGTCACAAGAGAGATGAAGACACTGAGGCTCAAGAGATAGAAACATGTCTGAATATGGCACTTGTGGAGTCGTACCTATGCTTTCAAACGCATGTCATTCGGACTTTGCAATGCACCGGCGACTTTTGAAAGGTGTATGATGACCATTTTTCATGATATGGTGGAAGACTTTGTAGAGGTGTTCATGGATAATTTCTCCATCTTCGGGAAGTATTTTGAGGTATGTCTCCGGAATCTTGATAAAGTACTTGCTAGATGTGAGGACACTAACTTAGTTCTAAACTGGGAAAAGTGTCATTTTTTGGTAAGAGATGGGATAGTGTTGGGACACAAGTGTCTAAATCTGGTTTGGAGGTTGATAAGGCTAAGGTATAAGTTATTGAGAAATTGCCCCTCTCATTTATGTAAAAGGTGTGCGTAGTTTTCTTGGTCATGCAGGTTTTTACAGGCGATTCATCAAGGATTTTTTCAAGATTGGAAGACCTATGTGCAGTCTCTTGGAGAAGGAGATGAAGTTTGACTCTGATGAGATGTGCTTAAAAGCTTTTGAGATGTTGAAGAGGAACTTAATTGAAGCTCTCATCTTAATTGCTCCTGATTGGGAATTACCATTTGAACTCATGTGTGATTCAAGTGACGTAGCAGTGGGTGCAATGTTGAGACAAAGAAAGAATAAAGTGTTCCACTCGATCTATTATGCAAGCAAGACCCTTGATTCTACACAAGCTAATTACACAGTGACTGAGAAGGAGATGCTGGCTCTAGTGTTCGTCTTCGACAAGTTCAGATCGTATTTGGTAGGTACTAAAGTGATTGTTTTTACTTACCATGCAGCTATTAGGTACCTATTCAACAAAAATGATGTTAAACCAAGGCTGATTCGATGGATATTGCTTCTCCAAGAATTTGACCTTGAGATCAAAGATAGGAAAGGTACTGAGAATCAAATAGCAGATCACTTATCTAGGTTTGAGGATTTTTCACATGTGAATGAAGGTGAGAAAATCTGGGAAGAGTTTCCGGATGAACAATTGATGGCATTAGATATCTCTCAAGTGCCATGATATGCAGACATTGTGAATTTGATAGTAAGTGGCGATTATCCTCCGGGTGCAACCATCCAACAAAATAAAAAGCTCAATCATGATGCCAAGTCCTACATTTGGGATAAACCATTCTTGTTCAAGCAAGGCATAGATCGGGTAGTGAGAAGGTGCATTCCGGAATCTGAGGTTCACAAAGTGCTCGAAAGTTGTCATGCAAACCCATATGGAGGAGAGTGCACTGCTAATAAGGTACTACAATCTGGTTTCTTTTGGACCTCGTTATTTAAAAATTATATTGCTTTTGTGAAGGGTTGTGATAAATGTCAAAGGTTGGGTACTATTTCAAAAAGACATGAGATGCCGCTAAGTAACATTTCGGAGGTGGAAATATTTGATGTGTGGGGTATTGACTTCATAGGCCCATTCCCACCATCTAGTGGAAACCAATACATTCTTGTGGTTGTGGATTATGTGAGTAAATGGGTTGAGGCTGTCGCTCTTCCTTCCAATGATTCAAGGGTGGTGATAAAGTTCATCAAGAAGCACATCTTTACTCGCTTTGGCACTCCAAAGGCAATTATAAGTGATGGAGGTAAGCATTTCATTAACCATCTTGTTAAGAATCTTCTTGCTAAGTATGGTTTTCGTCATAAGGTTGCTACAGCTTACCATCCTCAAACGAATGGCCAAGTGGAGGTTTCGAATAGAGAGGTGAAATAAATTTTGCAGAAAACAGTGAGTGCGCAAAGGAAGGATTGGTCTGATAAACTAGATGATGCATTGTGGTCATATAGGACTACGTATAAGACACCAATAGGGACTTCTCCCTATCACATAGTATTTGGAAAAGCATGTCACCTTCCGGCGGAATTAGAACATCAAGCATATTGGGCAATCAAGAAGTTGAACCTAGACCCCGAGCTACGATAAAAAGAAAGTGAATCAGTTGCATGAACTTGAGGAGTTTAGGCTCCATGCATATGAGAATGCCAAGCTATACAAAGAAAAGACGAAGAGGTGGCATGACAAGCACATTGTAGCTCGTACCTTCAATCCGGGAGATAAGGTACTACTCTTTAACTCTAGACTAAGATTATTCCTTGGAAAACTAAGGTCGAACTGGAGTGGTCCTTTTGAAGTGATCAGAATGACGTAACATGGGGTTGTTGAACTTAAAGCTAAGACTGGCCTTACTTTCTTGGTAAATAGGCAAAAGGGTGAAACACTATTTCGGTGAGGATTCGGATCGTGATCGGGAAGCTCTTGAGCTAAATGATGAATGATTCAAGCTGCATCGTGCCGCGACGTTAAATCAAGCGCTACATGGGAGGCAACCCATGAACAATATGTAATAGCTAGGTAGTTCGTCTTTGAATTCTTGAAATTTTTGTTTTAGCATAGTTTTAATATTTAGAATATAGATTAGTTACAGCTAGATAGGATTTTCTTTCATTAATTGTAACGTAGTGTCTAATAGTAAAAACAAAACTGTAGCCAGGTGCACTGGCGCCTCTTTAGGTGCTAATATGGCGCACCGCGCCCCCATCACGTCCACACCCAATTTTTTTTTTTAAAAAATCTGAGTTTATACACGGATAAAACCCGACCCACTCCCTTTTAAATCCCTAAAACTTCAAATTCTTTCCCCCATTCTCCTACAAACCGCCCAACCCCTCTAATTTCTCTCGAACTACTTTTCTTCTTCTCACCTTTCATCTTCTCCTTCCTCCATTCTAACTCCCACCAAATTTTTTCTTCTTTCCCACCATCAACTATAAATCCTCCACTTCCCCACTTCCCTTTCACTTCTAAACTATCTTTCCCCACCATTTTCCTCTTTTTCTTGTTTTTTTCTTCTCCTCATTGTGCAACCCG
>JAJOOO010084023.1:0-11143 GCA_029582685.1 Solanum piurae
GGTGCAGCGGGCACCAGATCCATTGGCTAATACATACGAAAAATTAGAATATTTGGGCGACTTTAAAAAAATGGCTTCTAAATACGGAAATGGGCGTTAAAAAATGGTGTGAGTATACGTGAAAGTTCCCCAACACATTACAGAGATCCTCATAAGATTTTTTGAGAAAATTTTTTTGGTGCTCCGGGCGACTGATCCATGGGCTAACACACGAAAAATTAGGGAAATTGGGCGATTTTTAAAAAAGGGCTTGTTAATGCAGAAATAAATGTTAAAAATGTTGTGAGTATACGTGAAAGTTCCCTAACTCATTACGGAAATCCTCATAAAGGTTTTTGAGAAAAAAAATTTGGGTGGTCCAGGCGCAGATCCATGGGCTAATACATACGAAAAATCTAGAAATTTGCGCGATTCTTTAAAAAGGGCATGTAAATGCGGAAATGAGAGTTAAAAAATTGGTGTGACTATACGTGAAGTTTTACCAATTCATTACGGAGTGACTCATAAATTTTTTTGAGAAAACATTTTGGGTGCTCCGAGAGGCAGATCCATAGGCTCATACATACGAAAAATCAGGAAATTTGAGAAATTACGGCTTCTAAATGCAGAAATTGATGTTAAAAAAATGGTGCAAGTATACGTGAAGGTTCCCCATCTCATTACAGAGGTCCACATAATTTTTTTTAGAAAAAGAATTTGCGTGGTCCGGGCATTAGATCCATGGGCTAATACTCACGAAAAATGGGGGAATATGGCGCGATTCTAAAAAAAGGCTTGTAAATGTGGAAATGGGTGTTAAAAAAATGGTGTGAGTATACGTGAAGGTTCCCAACTTATTACGGCGGTCCTCATAAAGTATTTTGAGAAAAAAATTTGGGTGCTCCAGGTGCCAGATCCATCTGCTAATAAACACGAAAAATCGGGAAATTTAGGCGATTCTTAAGAAAAGGCTTGCAAATGCGAAAATGAGCGTTAAAAAATTGTGTGTGTATTCGTGAAGGTTCCCCAACTCATTACAGATGTCCTCATAATGATTTTTGAGAAAATTCTTTTGGTTCTCCGGGTGTTAAATCCATGGGTTAATATACACATAAAAACTGAGAATTTGGGCAATTCTTAAAGAAGGGCTTGTAAATGCCGAAATGGACGTTAAAAAATGGTGTGAGTATACGTGAAGGCTCACCAACTCATTACGGAGGTCTTCATATTGTTTTTTGAGAAAAATAATTAGGGTTCTCCGGATGCCATATCAGTGGGCTAATGCATACAAAAAATTAGAAATTTAGGCGATTCTTAGAAAAAGGCTTGTAAATGCAGAAATGAGCATTAAAAAATAGTGTGAGTGTATGCGAAGGTTACCCAACTCGTTACGCAGATCCTCATAAAGTTTTTTGAGAAAAAATTTGGTGCTTCGGGCGCCAAATAATCACATAAAAATTGGGGAATTTGGGCGATTCTTAAAAATGGTTTGTAAATTCGAAAATAGGCGTTAAAAAATGGTGCGAGTATACATGAAGGTTCCCCAACTCACTACGGCGGTCGTCATAAAGTTTTTTGAGAAAAACTTTTTTTGTTCTCTCGACGCCAGATCCATCGGCTAATACACACAAAAAATCAGGAAATTTGGTCGATTCATAAAAAAAGGTTTGTAAATGCAGAAATGAGCGTTAAAAAAATGATGTGAGTATACATGAAGATTCTCCAACTCATTACGAATGTCCTCATAACGTTTTTGAGAAAAAAATTAGGTGATCCGGGTGCCAAATCTATGGGCTAATACATACGAAAAATCGAGGACTCTGGGCAATTCTTAAAAAAAAGTTTATAAATGCGAAAATAAGCGTTAAAATGGTTTGAATATATGTGAAGGTTTCCAACTCATTACGGATGTTCTTATAAAGTTTTTTGAGAAAATTTTTTGGTACTCCGGGCGCCAGATTTATGGGCTGATACACACGAAAAATTGAGAAATTTGAGCGATTCTTATAAAAGGGCTTGTAAATGCGGAAATGGGCGTTAAAAAAATGGTGTGAGTATACGTGAAGGTTCCCAAACTCATTACGGAGGTCCCTATAAAGTTTTTTGAGAAAATAATTTTGAATTTTCCGGGCGTTAGATCCATGGGCTAATACACACAAAAAATCAGGGAATTTGTGCCATTCTTAAAAAAAGTCGTGTAAATGCGGAAATAGGCATTAAAAAAATGGTGTGTGAATACGTGAAGGTTCCACAAATCATTACGAAGGTCATCATAAAGTTTTTTGAGAAATTTTTTTTGGGTTCTTCGGGAGCCAGATCCATGGGTTAATTTAACACGCAAAAAACTGGAAAATTTGAGCGATTATTAAAAATGGGCTTGTAAATGAGAAAATGGGCGTTAAAGAAATGATGTGAGTATACGTGAAGGTTCCCTAACTCATTATGGAGGTTCTCATAAAGGTTTTTGAGAAACATAATTTGGGTGCTCAACGCGCCAGATCCATGGGCTAATTTACACGAAAATGAGAGAATTTGTGCGATTCTTAGAAAATGACTTGTAAATGTGGAAATTAGTGTTGGTGTGAGTAAACGTGAAGGTTCCCGAACTCATTACGGAGGTCCTCATAAAGTTTTTTGAGGAAAAAAATTGGGTTCTCTAGGCGCTTGATCCAAGGGCTAATACACATGAAAAATCAGAAAATTTAGGCGATTCTTAAAAAAGGACTTGTAAATGCGGAAATGGACGTTAAAAATGGTGTGAGTATATATGAAGGTTCCTCAACTTATTACGGAGGTCCTCATAAATTTTTTTGGGAAAAATATTTTGGGTGCTCTGGGCGTCAGATCCATAGCCTAATACAAACGAAAAATCGGAGAATTTGGTCGATTCTAAAAAAAGCGATTGTAAATGCGGAAATGGGCGTTAAAAAAATAATGTGAGTATACGTGAAGGTTCCCCAACTCATTACGAGGTCTTCATAAAGATTTTTGAGAGAAAACAATTTAGGTGCTACGGGCGCCTGTTCCATGGGGTAATACACAAAAAATCGGGGAACTTAGGCGATCCTTAAAGAAGGACTTGTAATACCGAAATGGGCGTTAAAAAATTGTGTGAGTATACATAAAGTATCCCCAACTCATTACGGAGGCCCTTGTAAAGTCTTTTGGAATTTTTTTTTGGTTGTTTCATGAGCCAGATTCATGGGCTAATACATACGAAAAATTGAGAAATATTGGCAATTCTTAAAAAATGGCTTTGAAATTCGGAAATGGGCATTAAAAAACTAGTGTGAGTGTACGTGAAGGGTTCCCTAACACATTACGGAGGTCCTCATAAAAAAAATTTGAAAAAAAAATTAGTTGCTTCAGGCGCCATATCCATGGGAGAAATTTAGCGGATTCTTAAAAACGGTCTTGTAAATACGGAAATGGGCGTTAAAAAAATGGTGTGAGTATACGTGAAGGTTCCCAACTCATTATAGAGGTCCTCGTAAACTTTTTTGATTTTTTTTTTGCGTGCTCCGAGCGCCAGATCATGGGCTAATATTAACACACGAAAAATCAGAGAATTTGGGCAATTTTTTAAAAAAGACTTGTAAATGCGGAAATGAGCGTTAAAAAAATGGTGTGAATATACGTGAAGGTTCTCCAACTCATTACGAAGTTTCTCATAAAGTTTTTTGAGCAAATAATTTGTGGTGTTTCGGAGGCCAGATCCATAAGTTAATACACAAGAAAAATAGGAAAATTTGAGCGATTTTGTAAAAAAGACTTGTAAATGCGAAAATAAGCGTTAAAAAAATGGTGGGCGTATACGTGGAGGTTCCGCAACTCATTACGGAGGTCCTCAAAAAAATTTAGAGAAAAAATTTTGAGTGCTCCGGGCACCAGATCTACGGGCTAATACACACCAAAAATTGGAAAATTTGGGCGATTCTTAAAAAAAGGCTTGTAAATGCATAAATGGGTGTTAAAAAAATGGTGTGAGTACACATTAAGGCTCCACAACTCATTAAGCAGTTCTTCATAAAGTTTTTTGAGAAAAGAATTGGGTTCTCAAGGCGCCAAATTCATGGGCTAATACACATAAAATGTTGGAATTTGGGTGATTCTTAAAAAAAGTCTTGTAAAGGCGGAATTGGGCGTTAAAAAAAATGGTGTGAGTATATGTGAAGGGTTCCCTAACTCATTACGGAGGTCTTCATAAAGTTTTTTGAGAAAAATATTTTGGGTGCTCCGGGCGCCAAACCAATGGGCTTAAAAAGGGCTTGTAAATGCGAAAATGGACATTAAAAAATTGTGTGACTATACGTAAATGTTTCCCAACTCATTTCAGAGGTCCTCATAAATCTTTTTGAGAAAAACATTTTGGTTCTATGGGCGTCAGATCTATGGGCTAATACACTTGAAAAATGGGGAAATTTGTGCAATTCTTAAAAAATGGCTTGTTAATGCGGAAATGGACATTAATACACAGTACAAAAAATTGGGGAATTTGAGTGATTGTTAAAAAAGAGCTTGTAAATGCGAAAATGGGTGTTACAAAAATGGTATGAGTATACCTAAAGGTTCTTCATCTCACTACGGAGGTCCTCATAATTTTTTTTGAGAAAATAAGTTTGGATGCTTCGGGCATCTGATCCATGGGATAATACACAAGAAAAATTAGAATTATGCAAATTTTTAAAAAAGGACTTGTAAATGCGAAAATGTGTGTTAAAAATTGTGTGAGTATACGTGAGGTTCCCCATATCATTACAAAGGTCCTCATAAAGTTTTTTGAGAAAAAAAAATTGGGTGCTCCGTGCGCCAAATCCATGAGCTAATACACACGGAAAATCAGGAAATTTGGGCAATTCTTTAAAAAGAGCATGTAAATTTGGAAATGGGTGTTAAAAAATTAGTGCGAGTATACGTGAAGGTTCCCCAACTCATTACGGAGGTCCTCATAAATTTTTTTAAGAAAAAAAATTTGGGTGCTCTTGAGGCCATATCCATAGGCTAATACACACGAAAAATTAGGGAATTTAGGCAATTCTTAAAAAAAGGCTTGTATATGCGGTAATGGGTATTAAGAAAATGATGTGAGCATACGTGAATTTTTCCCACCTCATTACGGAGGTCCTCATAAAGTTTTTTGAGATAAAAAATTTGGGTGCTCCAGGCACCAGATCTATGGGCATTAATACACGAAAAATCAGGAAATTTGAGTGATTTTTCAAAAAAGGATTGTAAATTCGGAAATGTGCATTAAAAAATTGGTGTGAGTATACGTGAAGGTTTTCAAACTCATTACAGAGGTCCTCATAAATATTTTTTGAGAAAAAATATTTGGGTGCTCTTAGGGCCAGATCCATAGGCTAATACATATGAAAAATCAGAAAATTTGGGCGATTCTTAAAAAAGGGCTTGTATATTTGGAATTGGGTGTTAAAAAATGGTGTGGGTATACGTGATGGTTTCCCAACTCATTACGAAAGTCCTCATAAAGTTTTTTTTAAAAAAAAAATATGGTGAGCTCCGAGCGCTGGATCTATGGCCTATTACACACGAAAAATAAGAAAATTTGGGCGATTATTCAAAAAGGGATTCTAAATGTGGAAATACGTGTTAAAAAATTGGTGTGAGTATACGTTAACGTTCCTCAATGCATGTAAATGCGGAAATGAGCCTTAAAAAATTGGTGTTAATAAACGTGAAGGTTCTCAAACTCATTACAGAGTTCTTCATAAAGTTTTTTGAGAAAAAAAATTGGGTGCTCTGGGAGTTAGATACATGTGTTTATACAAACGAAAAATCAACGAATTAGGGCTATTCTTTAAAAAGGACTTGTAAATGCAGAAAGGGGTGTTAAAACAATGGTGTGAGTACATGTGAAAGTTCCTCAACTCATTATCGAGGTCCTCATAAAGTTTTTTGATAAAAAAATTGGGTGCTCCGGGCGCCTAAATCATAGGCTAATAAACGCAAAAAAAATAAGAGAATTTGGGCGATTCATGAAAGTTTATTGAGAAAAAAGTTTTGGGTTCTCCGACGTCATATCCATGGGCTATACCCGAAAAATCAGGAAATTTAGGCAATTCTAATTAAACAATGGCTTGTTAATGCCGAAATGGACGTTAAAAAAAAGGTGTGAATATATGTGAAGGTTACCCAACTCATTACGGAGGTCCTCATAAAGGATTTTGAGGAAAAAAGTTTGGACGCTCTGGGCGCCTGATCAATGAGCTAATACACACGAAAATTAGAGAATTTGGGTTATTCTTAAAAAGGGGCTTGTAAATGCGGAAATGAGCGTTATAAAAATGGTGTGAGTATACGTGAAGTTTCCACAACTCATTACGAAGGTTCTCATAAAGTTTATTGAGAAAAGATTTCCGGGTTCTCCGAACGCCAGATCCATGGGCTAATACACATGAAAAATTGAAGAATTTGGGCAATTCATAAAAAAGGTATTGTAAATGCAGAAATAAGCGTTAAAAATGGTTTGAGTATACCTGAAGGTTTTCCAACTTATTACGAAGTTCTTCAGAAAAAAATTTGGTGCTCTAGGAGCCACATCTATGGGCTAATACACATGAAATTCAAAAAAATTGGGTGATTGTTAAAAAATGGCTTGTAAATGCGGAAATGGGCGTTAAAAATTGGTGTGAGTATATGTGAAGGTTCCCAAACTCATTACGGAGGTCCTCATAAAAAAAAATTTAAAAAAATTGGGTGCTCTAGGTGGCAGATCCATGTGCTTATACATATGAAAAAATGGGAAATTTGGGCGATTCTTAAAAAAAGGTTTGTAAAAGCAGAAATGAGCGTTAATAAATAGTGTGAGTATACGTGAAGGTTCCCCAACTCTTTACGGAGGACCTCATAAAGTTTTTCGAAAAAATTTTTTGGATGATGTGGGCGCCAGATCCATGTGCTAATACACACGTAAAATCGGAGAATTTTGGCGATTCTTAAAAAGGACTTGTAAATACAAAAATAGGCGTTAATAAAATAGTGTGAGTATACGTGAAGGTTCCCAACTCATTACAGAAGTCCTTCTAAAATGTTTTGAGAAAAAAAATTGAGTTCTCTGGGCGCCAGATCTATGGGCTAATACACAAGAAAAATTGGGGAATTTGGGCTATTCTTAAAAAAGAACTTGTAAATGCAGAAATGAGTGTTAAAAAAATGATGTGAGTATACCTGAAGGTTGCTTAACCTATTATAAAGGTACTCATAAAGTTTTTTGATGAAAAATTTTTGGTGCATCAAGCACTAGATTCTTGGCTAATACACACGAAAAATCTAGAAATTTGGGCGATTCTTAAAAAGTGGTTGTTAAATGCGGAAATGGGCGTTAAAAAAATGATTTGAGTATATGTGAAAGTTCCCCAACTCATTACGGAGGTTCTCATAATGTTTTTTGAGAAAAAAAATTAGGTGCTCCGAGCGACTAATCCATGGGCTAATACACACAAAAAATTACTGAAAATGCGTGATTCTTTAAAAATGGCTTGTAAATGCGAAAATGGGTGATAAAAATGGTGTGAGTGTATGTGAAGGTTCCCTAACTCATTACGGAGGTCCTTATAATATTTTTGGAGAAAAGAATGTTGGGTTCTCCGGGCGCAAGGTCCATGGGCTAATATATAATAAAAATCTAGGAATTTGGGCGATTCTTAAAAAATGACATGTAAATGCGGAAATGGATGTTAAAAAAGTGGTGTAACTATACGTGAAGGTTCGTTATCTCATTATAGAAGTCCTCATAAATTTTTTGAGGAAAAAACTTTGAGTGGATCGGGCACTAGATTTATTGGCTAATACACACAAAAAATTAGAAATTTGGGCGATTCTTAAAACATGGCTTGTAAATGTGAAAATGGGCGTTAAAAAATAGTGTGAGTCTACGTGAGAGTTCCCTAACTCATTACGGTGGTCCTCATAATGTTTTTTGTGGAAAAAAAATTGGGTGATCCGGGTGCTAGATCCATGGGCTAATATACATGAAAAATGGGGGAGTTTGGCGTTATTTTTAAAAAAGACTTGTAAATGCGGAAATGAACATTAAAAATGGTATGAGAATACGTGAATGTACCCCAGCTTACTACGGAGGTCCTCATAAAGTTTTTTAAGAAAAAAATTTGGGTGCTTCGTGCGCTACATCCATGGGCTAATACCTACGGAGGAATTCGGGCGATTCTTAAAAAAAAGCTTGTAAATACGGAAATGAGCGTTAAAAATATTGTGAGTTTACGTGAAGGTTCCCCAATTCATTTCCCAGGTCCTCATAAAATTTTCTGAAAAAATAATTTGTGGTGCTCCAGACGCCAGATCAATGGGCTAAAACACAAGAAAAATAGGGAAATTTGAGCGATTCTTAAAAAAAGGCTTGTAAATGCGAAAATAAGCGTTAAAAAAATGGTGGGCATATGCATGGAGGTTCTCCAAATCATTATGGAGGTCCTCATAGAGGTTTTAGAGAGAGAAAATTTGGGTGTTTCGGACACCAGATCCATGGGTTAATACACACCAAAAATTGAGGAATTTGAGCGATTCTTAAAAAAGGCTTGTAAATGTGAAAATAGGTGTTACAAAAAATAGTGTGAGTATACGTGAAGTCTTTACAACTCATTATGTAGTTCATTAGAAAGTTTTTTAAGAAAAAATATTGGGTTCTCAAGGCGCCATATTCATGTGTAATACACACGAAAAATATGGGAATTTGGGCAATTCTTAAAAAGCGGCTTGTAAATGCGGAATTGGGCGTTAAAAAATGGTGTGAGTATATGTTAAGGTTCCCTAACTCATTACGGAGGTTCTCATAAAGTTTTTTGAGAAAAACTTTTTGGGTGCTACGGGCGCCAGATCAATTAACACACTAAAAATCGGGAAATTTGGGTGATTCTTAAAATAGACTTGTAAATGTGGAAATAAGCATTAAAAAAATGGTGTGAGTATACATGAAGGTTTCCCAACTCATTACGGATGTCCTCATAAAACTTTTTGAGAAATTTTTTTTGGTTCTCTGGGCACCAGATCCATGAGCTAATACACACGAAAAATGAGAGAATTTGGGCGATTCTTAAAAAATGACTTGTTCATGTGGAAATGGAAGTTAAAAAAATGGTGTGAGTATACGTGAAGGTTCCCCAACTCATTACGGATGTCCTCATAAAGTTTTTTAAAAAACCAATTTTGGGGCGCGCTGATCAATGGGCTAACACACGAAAAATCAGAGAATTTTGGTGATTCTTAAAAAAGAGAATGTAAATGCGGAAATGAACGTTATAAAAATGGTGTGACTATATATGAAGTTCCCTAACTCATTACGAAGGTCCTCATAAAGTTTATAGAGAAAAAAATTTGAATTCTCTAGGCGCCAGATCCATGGGCAAATACACACGAAAATTGAGAAATTTGGGCGATTCTTAAAAAAAGGCTTGTAAATGCGAAAATGGGTGTTAAAAAAATGGTATGAGTATATATAAAGGTTCTCCAACTCATTGCGGAGGTCTTCATAAAGTTTTTTGAAGAAAAAATATTGGGTGCTCCGGGCACCTAATCCATGGGCTAATACACACGAAAAATTGAAAATTTTGGGTGATTTTTAATTAAGGGCTTCTAAATGTGGAAATGGGTGTTAAAAATGGTATGAGTATACCTAAAGGTTCTCCAACTCATTACGGAGGTTCTCATAAAGGCTTTTTGAGAAAAATTTGGGTGCAACGGGTGCTTAATCCATGGGCATTATACACACAAAAATCAGAGAATTAGGGCGATTCTTTAAAAAAAATGCGTAAATACGGAAATGGGTGTTAAAAAATGGTGTGAGTATACGTTAAGGTTCCCCATCTCCTTACAGAGGTCCTCATAATTTTTTTGAAAAAAAAACTTTGGGTTCATTGGGCACCAGATCCATTGGCTATTATACACGAAAAATCAAGGAATTTGGATGATTCCTAAAACATAGCTTGTAAATGCAGAAATGGGCGATAAAAAAATGGTGTGAGTATACGTGAAAGTTCACCAACTCATTGCAGAGGTCCTCATAAAGTTTTTTGAGAAAAACTATTAGGTGCTCCGGGCGAATGATGCATGAGTTAATACACATAAAAAATTAGGAAATTGGGTGATTCTTAAAAAGGGTTTGTAAATGCGGAAATGAGCGTTAAAATGGTGGGAAATTACGTGAAGTTTCCCAAACTCATTACAGAGGTCCTTATAAAGTTTTTTGAGGGAAAAAAAACTTGCGTGCTTCGGGCGCCAGATCAATGGGATAATACACACAATAAATCAGACAATTTGGGAGATTCTTAATAAAGGGCTTGTATACATGGAAATGGGTATTAAAAAAATGGTGCGAGTATACGTGAAGTTTCCCCAACTCATTACGGAGGTCCTCATAAAGTTTTTTGACATAAAAAATTTTGGTGCTCTGGGCACCAGATCTTTGGGCTAATTAACACGAAAAATGAAGGAATTTGAATGATTCTTAAAAAATGGCTTGTAAATGCGGAAATGGGTATTAAAAAATATGTGTTAGTATACGTGAAGGTTTTTAAACTCATTACACAGGTCCTCATAAATTTTTTGAGAATTTTTTTTTTGGTGCATCGGGCATCTAATCCATTGGCTAATAAACATGAAAAATCAGGGAATTTGGGCGATTCTTAAAAAATGGCTTGTAAATACGTAAATGGACGTTAAAAAAATGTTGTGAGTATATATGAAAGTTTCCCAACTCATTATGGAGGTCCTCATAATATTTTTTGAGAAAAAAAAATTAAGTGTTCCGGGCGACTGATCCATGGGCTCATACACACGAAAAATTAGGGAAATTGGGCGATTATTAAAAAGAGATTGTAAATACGGAAATAAGCGTTAAAACTGGTGTGAGTATACGTGAAGGTTTTCAAACTCATTATAAAGGTCATCATAAAGTTTGTCGAGAAAAAATTGGGTGTTTCGGGCGCTAGATCCATGGACTAATAAACAGGAAAAATTGGGAAATTTGAGCGATTCTTTAAAAACGGCATGTAAATGCGGAAATGGAAGTTAAAAAATGGTATGAGTATACGTGAAGATTCCTCAACTCATTACGGAGGTCCTCTTTAAGTTTTTTGAGAAAATCTTGGATGCTCCGAACTCCAGAACAATAGGCTAATACACACAAAAA
>JAJOOO010084024.1:0-21881 GCA_029582685.1 Solanum piurae
AAAGATAAATTGAGAAAAAGAGATAACATAAAATGAAAAATTTAATAAAAAACAAAAATAATATAGTTTTAGATTGAATACAAAAATAATAAGGCCTTTTATTGGGTATTTCTAAGCCCAAAACTGAGCCCATCTCAGCCTTTTGAAAGCAATAAAAAATGTTAAAACTTGTTGCATTCACCGAGAATCGAACTCGGAACGTGCGGTTTACAAATGAACCCCCTTACCAGTGAGCCATGCTCCTCTTTTGGTTATTGAGGGGGTTCATTTTAGTATCTATACGCTTAAATTCAGAAGTCTTCCTTATATATACAGTGTAATTTTTCGACGAGGGGGTTCGGGTGAACCCCCTAAGATCAACGTAGGTCCGCCCCTGCATTGGAATTTGTGTCGGTTTAATACATTTTTTTTCTCTAAGTGATACCGTTGAAATTTGGAAAGTCATTCAAATTTTTATATAATTTTTAATTATTTTAAATAGTTAGCTATTGTAGTTTATAATACTTTTGGTACTATCTTCAAATAAATTCATGCATATGTCTTTCAAATATTTCAAGTTATTAATTATAGTGATTTATAGTGCTTTTTACATCAATTTAAATGATATATGTTACTTCTTCTTTCCTAATTTTATGTGGCACCAATAGAATTTCAAAGTCAAACAAATATTTTTATATTTCTTTTAAATATTTTAAGTTGTTAATTGTCATAATTTATAACATTTTTTTACATAACTTTCAAATTTACCAAAAAAAGAAAAATTAAAATAGAGAAAGTATAGAAATTATATAAATACCCTCAAGAAGCATGCATATCAACGAAGAAGCGTCTGATTCTATAGATTCTTCTGTATTACTAGTAACTAGGAAAGTAAAGTAAAGTAATAAAATGTATGAAATATTACATTGTCCTAATTATTTCTCTATGTGGAAAATGCAGTCTATAACCTTCAATTGGGCTAATGATGTTGTGATAAGTGGGCTACTATCAATCAACAGCCAGGTAACACACCTTGTGATCAATAATTGCAACAATGTAATGGTTAAAAATGTAAAAATAATAGCCCCAGATCAAAGCCCAAACACAGATGGCATTCATGTTCAATCATCAACAAATGTTACTATCATTGGTTGTAGAATCAAAACGGGAGATGATTGTATATCTATTGGTCCTGGTACAACAAATCTTTGGATGGAGAAAATTTTATGTGGACCTGGACATGGTATTAGGTAAGCTCTTCATGTTTTACTATCATGTGTTGGGAAAAGGGTTCGAAATATATTTAAACTTTAACCGAAATTGTTGTAACAATTCTAAATTTTGGGCAGGATCTATTACCTTCGCACCATTTAATAGTGTATTTTACAGATATATAGATGTCCACGTGAACATCATAAATATTGCATCATTATAAATAACAACTTGTCCACCTGACCACTTATATATCTTTAAAATACACCTATTAAATAGTACAGGAGGCAATAGGTCCTGCCCAAAGTTTGGGATTGTTACAGCAATTTCGGTCAAAGTTTGGATATATTTTAGACATTTTCTTCATATATTTAATTCATGTGCGCGATCATCCCATCTAAAATATTAATTTGTCAGAGAGGTCATAACTTTGTTTCACTTCACTGTCTATAACACGACCTCTTTATGTGTAGGTCTAAATTTTTTTATATATACCCAATTATGTGATTTTTTTTAATAATGGATGGCGATCAAATCCGACTGAGGATCTCTGAATGCTACTTTGGATATTGATTATATATTTAAAATAAAATTATGTATATATAAATTAAATCACATAGAAAAACTAAATCAAAATCTTTCATAATCATGATAAATTTATAAAATGTGGGAAAAACATATCACTTGGCTACATGAATTGGTGATCTTCCAATAAAGAGGAAAATGTTATCTCGATTTTGTTTATTTGTACTTGTTCACTATATTAAAAATATATTTTTACTTTTACTTGTCACTTTTAACATATTATGGGAAAAAACATTTTTTTTCATATTTTACCTATAGCATTAATTAATTACTTATTTTTCAAATCATTTATTAATATCTAAGACTATATACATCAATTAATATAAGTATAATGATAAAACATATACTTTATTTGTTAGAATTTCTTAAAGGGAATATAAAGTTCATAATGAACAAGTAAAACTGAACGAATAAAATAATCATAGTTCATTTTTGTCCTTTCACCCAAAAACGTTAGACGTAAGGTCATTTTATGTGACACTAAAAGCCTGTTTGAATTGACTTAAAAAAAATTATGTGACATTTTATTGTTTGTGTTGCAGCATTGGAAGTCTAGGAAGGGAATATGAAGAAGATGGAGTGCAAAATGTGACATTATCTTATTCAATATTCACAGGATCTGATAATGGATTAAGAATTAAATCTTGGGCAAGACCTAGCACAAGTTTTGTTAATAATATTAATTATCGTAATATAGTCATGAAGTACGTCGATAATCCAATCATTATTGATCAAAATTATTGCCCCAACAGCCAAGATTGTCCACAACAGGTAACGCCTTGACCAGAATCATATTTAAGCAAATTAATATTTGCATTTTTCACATCTATAATTTTAAAAAACATATAAAAGGGAAAATACAAAAGGTAGAAGAGAGGACGTAGACCAATACACATCCAATACGTGTATAGATCAAAGTTGAGAAAGGAATGCATATTCTCAATTGTTTTTATATTTGACATATTATATTTTACAAAATGGACATGTGAAATTCTTGATTTTGCTAGAATTTGGTTTTCTACTCCTTAAAAGTATCATTAAAGAAATGATTTTTAATTTACCTTATTCTTATCTAATGGCCGGGGTCTATCGAAAACAAATTCCTACCTCCTCAAGGTAGTGGTAATGTATGTACACTCTACCCTCCTCAGATCCCACTTAATGAGATTTCACAGGGTATGTTATTGTTGTTCCTCATATCTAATGTTCGAAACGGGAAATGAGATCTCTTGGCCACATGGGTGGAGCCACCTTAGGTGAAGGGTGGTCCGGTGCACACCCTTTGCCGGAACATAATATGACATACATGGTTAAATGTTAGTTATGAGTGTATATTTAATTTTGCACATCTTTAATACGATTGAGAAGAAAATTTACACACTCTACACCACATTTCTGGTTTTGCCACTGCTTGACCACTTATTTATTGAAAAGAAGTAAATGATCTTTATAGATCTCTTATACGTAAAAACAAAGATTTTGTTTCCTATAGAGGAAATAATGAATATAATTTTATATTTTGTGGTTATTTTGCAGACTTCTGGTGTGAAGATTAGTGAAGTAATATACAAAAATATAGAAGGGACATCAACAACTGAAGTTGCTATGAATTTCGTCTGCAGCCCAAGCAATCCATGCCAAGGAATTCAGATACAAGACATAAAGCTCACTTATATGAACAAAAAGGCTAAATCATTTTGCAACAATATTCAAGGATCTAAAAAAGGAGTTATTTTGCCTGATACTTGTATATGATTATATAATAATTATATTTTTCATGACCATGTATATTTCTTTCTTTATATCAACTCATCAATTTAAATATTATTTTCATGGTCCTAATTTATGTGATGTTGTTTGACTTGATACAGAATTTAACAAGGAAATATAGTATTTTAAAACTTATGGTCTAAACAAGTTGTAAATGTTTGTGTAATGATAAATTATCTCATTACGAGTAAATAAATATTTTGAAATTAAATTATTAGTAAATGTAATAATATGTCATTCTTTTTAGGTTATCAATAGGTAAAGTTGAGAAAGGATCTCCTCTGTTACTATTTTGTTCATTACTTCTCAAATGATGTAGTAAATGTAGGTCACATGTACAAATGAATGTGACATATCAAGATTATTTTTCCTGTAATTAATTATTCAAAAAATAATATTCTTATACTAAATAATATTAAATCCAAAGTATTATATCTATTAATATTCTTTCGGAATATTTAGTTAACATTTTAAAATTATTCTAAAAATAAACATAAAAAAATTGTGAAATTTCTGGATTCACAAAATTGATTTCGTTGTTCAGAACTTCACATAATTTTTATTTAAAAAAAAAAAAAACATATACAACTTTGAAAAAAAATAAAAAAATCCTGAAGGACTTAACAAAAGGACTCAAGCCTCACGGTTAAAATAAAATAAGGAAAAATTACTTGAAGGCAACTTATTTTATTATATTCTCTAAAATCCCTACCATTGGAAAAAAAATACAAAAATCTCTATTTTCTCACTCTCTCCTATTATCAGACACTCTTACACAATGTATCAAGACATGATATATCAAACAGGTGTGTTTTGTATCAACAAAGGTGATGTATCTTTACATTGAACAATGTATCGAGACAAGTGTGTCTTGTATCAACAAACATAATGTATCCGTACTTTTAGTGATGTATCTAAAACCCTTAAATTTCAAGAGATTTTTTGTAATTTAAAAAAGAGTACATAAATGATGTAATTAGCTCTTAACACTATGAAATGTGGGTAACTTTTACAAAATATAATCTACCTTAGATTTCAAAAAATATTATTTAGTGTAACAATAAATTAATAAACAGTATTTTCGCAGAAGTTGCAAGAAAAATAACCCTAGCCTCTTATATTCATTTGTACATTAGACCCCGACATCCAATGAATCATTGAAAAGTAACGGACAAAATAGTAATGACGGGGCTCATGCCTTGATTATTATTTTCTCAACGCAAATTTTACTATCTGCCACCACCACTTGATGCTTCTTCTTCTTTTTTCGTGGCATTGCTCAAAGAGTGATGAAGAACACCCACAGAATAAGTAAATCAGAATGTTTTGATGGAACTGCTGGTCGAGCTGCAGAAAGATGAAGGAAATGGCCTTAGAGAAATGCAATTAGATGATCTGCACCATCTAGTTCCGGTACAAGAGGCAATTCATCTTGATATCGAGCCAAAAACAGAGAATGTAGTTTAGTTAACCTCTAGTTGGTTGAATTAGGGAAAGTGGTGATGAGGATCGTTGGAATGAAACTAATTCGCAATCAAAACTTTTGACTTGAGGAAATTATGGCGGTTTCTAGTTAGAGTTAACTTCTCTTCTGCCTCTGCTGCTTTTTCTCGGACACCACGAACAATATCCTCAGGAGCTTTCTCTACAAACTGCACATAGGAACTCTATAAGGTCCACGACATTGAATAATGGAAATGGAGAAGCAGGACATAATATTGTTAGATTTTAACTATATCCTGTATTGACAGTCAAGGAGAATGTTTTTTTTTTCTGAGAAATGTTTGGCGTTCTGATGTAATTTTATGTTTGGCGTTCAATTAATTTTATCCAGCAAACAGAGAACTCACACTTGGAGAACTCAAACGAGCCATCAGTCCATCATATTCAGCTTGCAACTTGACAAGGCGCTTAGAGAGACGCTGCACTTCAGCAGAGATGTCCACCATATCTGATAGAGGAAGATAAGCTTCCAGACCTTCACCAGCAACAATGTGGACAGACTGATTCGCATCTCCTGCAATTCATCTCATATTAAGATAACACTACAAGGAAACAAACATTAAACTAGAATGCTCTAACCCACGCAGGGTTTATCAACCTTTCACATGTGATACCAAAATCAACATACCTGGAGGAGATTCCACAAAATTGACATTTCCCAAATCCAGTCTCGAAAGAAGAGCCAAAACATCTCTTTCTCCCTGCATTAAGTGACAGCCATGTGTTTAAATCTAGATAGGCATACAAAAAAATTCTAGTAAGAAAAATGCATTTCAATACAGAACAAGATTGAGAACAACAAAAGTGACTAATCTGTTATAATATGGTCACCCTGTGCTAGGCTGACCTCACTGACTCAGGAGGCAGATAATGAACAGCACATCCAGTTAACTTTGTTTCATAAGCAGTAAGCCTCAGTCGAAGCTAAGGTAATCCTTAGCAGGAGTAAGTATCGCTGTACTACATCTGTTTACTAAATATAAGTCTAAATGGTATCTTGTGACAAAATAAATTTCACAGAATTCACTACCGAACACTTTTTTTGTGTTTTTCTACCTGTCACATAGAAAGGGTGCATCACTTCCTCAACCTACATCCCTTGGGGTCCTCAAGAAAGTAATATGAAAACCAAACCTTCCAATCACTAAACCTTCTCGATATCCTTTTGTCAACCCAAATGTCCTTACAAGGTAACTGACATTGCACACCTCCCAAGTCTCAAATAAGAAAATATAACTCAACGTCAAATAAAGTTGGGGTCAGCAAAATGAATCTTATTTAATCATTGAAATCTTTTCAAGGCCAAACAAGTCGAACACTATATAATGTGTCTTGTCGAGCTAACTTAAAAACTAGAGGTTCTCTAAACTCGCACTTTGTAACATCTCAAACATTCCTAGCTCAGATCAGGTCAAGAGAAGCCAACGAAAAATTCCAAGTTTGCAGAAATTCTGTGTTTTACGAGCTCCATCTACGGGCCGCAAAAGAAACTACGGACCATAGATGGTAGTCGTAGACCAACTTCAGAAACAGGAAAAATAGTCTGAGATCTTCGAGTTAAGTTTACGTTTCATAAACACTATTTTACGGTCGCAGACTTGATCAGTAGATCAAGTTCAGAAACTTGGCAATTCAGCCTAAACAAGAAGAGCCTGGTTTACGGGTCGTAGAATGTTTTACCGACTGTAGATTGGTCCGTAAAACATCAGAAACTCAGAAATTCCCTCTAATTTCTACGAACGGGGTTCTACGGTCTGTAGATGAAACCACAGACAGTAGATGCCCCCTCGTGGAACCTGCCGACAGTTTTTAAATCAGGGTCGTTTTGGTCTTTTTTCACTCTTTTAATCCCTATACTATGTCGTTTTAACCCATTCTAAGTGGGATTAAGGAATTTTTATCATCCAAAACATCCCCTCTCGCACGAGTCCCAAAAAAAACAGATTTCCTCTCAAGCAAGAACTAGAGTTCCAAAGCTTCAAGTCTCCATTCAAGAATTCAAGCACTCCAGGTATGCGAGATTTCATCAACGGGTATCCTCTTACCCATTGAGTCCCAAAGAAACTTCAGATTTCCAAGTTTATGATTCTACAAAACTTAGGGTTTCTATGATATTGTGGGCTTCTATTGAAATTTCAGTTCTTCATGAATAGCCTTCAATTGCATGATTCCATATTTTCAATGTTGTTTCATGAACCCTCAAAATATAAGTATTTTCATAACTCAGAATTATGCAAATTTCAGATGCATGTTTTCAGATTTCATGATTTTAGATACTTTCAGATAAAGTGTCTTTCAGTTAGCATTAGAAACTATCAATTTTAAATCATGATTAATGAGCTACTCAGTTATCATCAGTAATCAGTATTATTTCAGTATTATTAGACTATTGCTGTATCAGTTAATAGCATGTTTTTGTTGGGAGTTTTACTTAGCACCGACCGGAGTTAAGGATGAAGGCTCACAGTCAACGTCCATTGGATTCTTTAGTAGAAATCCCTAAATCTCAGAACTACGTGCCACCGTAGGATTTAAGAGGGCGGCTCCTTAGTCTTCATAGACATTAGCTTAGTGGATCCACATTAGCTCAGATTAGTCTTTGTACCTTGGCAAAGTATATTGGACCCTTTTGATGGGGATTATACATCAAACTTCATATAGTAGCTCACATGGTTATATATCGCTTAGCAGTACCTCCCACAGTCAGTCCTTCATTTATTGTATGACCAAGCATTCAGTTATTTGAGTACAACATATTATCAGATTTCATGTTATTTACTTGCGTCAATGTATCAGTATGTCTCTTCAGTTCAGCATGTTCAATATTTATATTTATCATGTTACATTCAAAGTATTGACCGCATACCTGAAGCCTATATTGTTTGACAATATAGGTTCGGACGTTCAGCACTCAGGCTGTGGTTAGTATGACTCCAGATCAGCTTAGTAGTATTTTGGTGAGTCCTCATCCTTCGAGAACATCCCTTACATTTCATTCCATATATGTTATTTCAGTTTCAGACATTTAGAATTAGCTAGGGACTTGTCCTAGCAACTCGTTTAGTAGAGGTTTTCAGACAGTCAGTCTAGACTCAGCTTATGTTTATCAAATATTTGTCTATCAAAGTTATAAGACTCTTCAGTTTTAGCTTCCGCATTAGAAATATCAGTTATCTTCAGTTGTTGTTACGTTAATCTTAGTGTCAGGCCAGACCATGAGGTTAGCTTGGGGTCATTTGTGGCTCTAAGCACCATGTTACGACTAGGGTGTAGTCTTGAGTCGTGACCCAGTTGTTCCTACATCGACATAAAGTCTCTAACCATAATAAAAGGACTCCTAACAAACACCGACTCCAAGGTAAATCCAAACACAAGTACACAATTGAACCTTAATACCAACTAGGAGTGGCAAACGAGTGGATCGAGTCGAATATGAGCCGATCGAAAACGAGTTAAAGAAAAATGGATAAAGTACTCGAGTCGATTCATATTTTAAATGGATAAAAACGAGTTACCAAATGGATAACATGGGTAAATATGGGTACCCATATTATAGTAGGAATCTTGTTAAAAGCTTTAAAAACAAAATCTTTTTAAAGTTTTTTATCATCCCACCCCGTACCAGCACCACCCCCCCCTATCCCAAAAAAAATGTAAAGATTTTTTATCTCCCCCCCCACATTCCAAAAAAGTGTAAGAAAAAATTAAATTTAAAAAAAAAGATTACCACCCCACCTCCTACCAGCCCCCAAAACCACTTCTCTTTCTTTTATGAATGAACATCTTGCACCCATTTTACCCATTTAACTACCCACTTTTAAATGGGTAATATGAGTATTATTCGTTTTTATCCATTTTAAATGAGTTGGGAACACAATCCATTTAAAATGGGTAAATATGAGTAAATACCCATATAAATTACCCATTATGCCACCCCTAATACCAATAATCTCCTATCACCTATATGGATCATTTTCTTGAGTTGTGTCTGAGCAAACTCTGCACTGATTCTGAAACATTGTAGATTTTTAGGCGACTCTTCTACATATCACTTTTAATCATCTGCAATCATCCCCTCATTGTGCCTACAGACCAATGAATGTGGAGGTCTACATAGGATGTGGTGAAACTATCTCAAGCAAGCCTCTTATTTTATCCTCTCTTTGTGCTACTTACACTACCTTTCAAATGTGATCATTTATAATTATTAGAGTGGGTTAGAGTCTCACATTGGTTGAGGCATGGACTAGTGGTTTGCTTACATGAACTTGGGTAATCCTCCCCTCATGAGCTCGCTTTTAGGGTTGAATTAGGCCCAGGTGCCATATTTTTTCATGATATCAAAGCCAGGCCCATGCCCATTTGGTGTCCCAGTCCAAACTCCAGTTGGGCCTTGGGGGTTAAGAGTCCCACATTGCTTGGGGAACGGACTGGTGGGTTGCTTATATGGACTTGGATAATCCTCCCCTCATGAACTAACTTTTGGGGTGAGTTAGGACAAGGTGTCATATCTTTACATGGTAGCAGAACCAAGACCACTACCGTTTGGGCTCCCAGTCCATGCTCCAATTGGGCCTGGGCATGAAGGGGGCCTGTTAGAGTAGGTTAGAGTGTTACATTGGTTGGGTAATGAAATGGTGGTTTGCTTATAAGGACTTGGGTAATCCTCCCCTCATGAGCTACTTTTGGGGTTGAGTTAGGCCCAAGTGCCACATTTTTACACTAGTCTTATCAAATTTCTACTAGCTACACTCACTATCATATGAGATCATTTCTAACCTTATCAAATTTTGTATGTGAAGTCTTTAGAATATAGAGAAAAAATTTCCTTCAACATGTATCCTTTTCATGAATCATGATAGCAATGATAACCACCAACATTACGCGTAAAAAGGGAGGAAAGATGATAGAACAGTTCCTGTTGAATTGATTATCAACAATGTCAAAGAAAGCTCCTTAGTTGACAATCTTAGAATATGAACAATATGGTATCTATTGACCATAAACTGAACAATAAGGGATGTAACTATTCTGATTGTAGAGGGAAAATTTTCTTTAATATTTTATCGAATGTTATGGAATATCCTTCAGTATCTTCTACAAATATCCAAAGAATCTAGACATATATTGAAGCTAGGAATATTTTAACTTATTATTTCATTAATCTGCTTGAATTTTGAAGGGTCCAAAAATTTTAAGTGTGCCTGCATTTTTTCATGTTCTTTTGATTAGTAACACAGCAAAATGACACCAAAAAACAAATAACCACCACGTTTCAGAAAGAAAAGTTACCTGAATAAAGAGAAGGTAATGAATAAGTGGAGATCTTACAGAGATATACTGAATGACATCTGGATTTGCGACGATAGATGCAGAAATAAGCTTTGCTGGCTCAACTCCATACTCTGCTCGTACATTTCTGATGGCTCTAGTCTGAATTGATGGAAGGGATTTATTATTCAGGAAAACAAAAATTAAATATAAAATTAAAATTAGCACCAAAAAAAACTGAAAGTCAAACTCACCAATGCTTGTAAATTCTCAAACTTTTTTATGGAATCAATATTCCTGGGAAGTGAAGTAGGTGGCCAGGCAGAAACTATAAGAGCTTCCCCTCTACTGGGTAATGCCTGCAGAATTCGGAGAGTCAAACTGCAATGAGAACAGCATGTACCCTTAAGCTATTTCGCTGTTGAAGCAAAAATCAGATGTTCTTATAAGATTTGCCAGATTTTGGAGCAGGCCAAGTTACTGGCTTGCACCCTCATCAGCTAGTAGGCCCATGGCCAAATAAAGCTGGTATTTAGAAATATATGTAGTATAATTGAACAGTATCATCAACATTGTAGTTCATATTAGAATCCTAACTGTTGTAGTTCATATTAGAATCCTAACTTTTTTCCAATGTTAACCATGATTGGAAACAAACAGGTACCACTTGTCTCCACTTCGTCTATTTTTTAACACAATTAGAAATTTATATCAGCTTCAACATTGACAATATTTCATCAGCTATTTACTACTACTTCCAAATTACGCAGTCTATTTTATTTTCTAGTTGTACTAAGAAGTGACGGGACTCAGATAAAGAACACAATCAAATACTTCTAAGAGAAGAAACCCGACCAAATAAGTCATAGTTTGAATGACTTACCAGTTTCTGCTGACTGATTAAGATATTAATGCATTTCAGAAAATCAACGACAACAAGCTAGGGTGTGATACAGACTAGGGAATCTCACAGTCTAGGTGGAAGGTCATGCAACATCAACAACTAGGGTTTTTTTTTTTTTTGCAGACCATTTCATTTGATAGTGCAGATTCACATGCGCTAGACCTTTCACAGACATGATTATACTAAAGACCAACATAGCAAAATTAACATGGAAAAGAACTATGATGCAAGATTATCAGAATAGTAATAAGTTGGGAGGCTATTATGCCAAAAGACTCAGAGTGGATTAGGACCCAAAGTTATGGATCAGAATTAGGATTGATAAACTAATATATTTGTGACCTTGTGTGAAAAGTGAGTATTGATAAACTTTAAGTTTTTCATTTCTTTTTCCCATTTTCTTTTTGGGGAGGTGGGGATGCATTCACCAGAGGTTGGCTGTCATCGATAAATGATATTTAACCAGTGTTGTTAAAAGGTTGCCTAAGATGTGCGTAAGCTTTGGAGCATACTGAAGTGATACTTTAATTTTGTTGGCATCAAGCATGCACCTCTTCACCGTTGTAAATATAGTTAACAAAGTGATACTTTAATTGTCAAGAAAATAGTTTGATTGAATTGTTAGTAATTAGGAATAAGAAATTAGAGACTTAGACCAAGAAAACTACCTCTAAATCCTTAGAAGTTAACACTACATATCTTCATCAAGTTAAAATTTTAAAATGGTTTGTGAACTTGATTGACATGATTTTCATTTTGTATATTTCTCTTAATTATAGTCAGGTCAATTCTTGTGTCCAAATAATTATTATTTGTACTCGTAGTAATATTTTCTTATATTACATTTAAACTTTTGTTTTTCTTCATTAGTGCTTTATTTAGCTAAGTAAAATTGCAATTTGCGCGTAAAGCTCCAACAGAGAGCCTTTTTACACTTTTCTCTTTTGAAAAGGGCAGCACAGTGCCGGGAAGGGCCACACCCCAGGGGGTGTGATGTCAGATTTTGTTTTAACTACTCTATTTAACGAGCTTTATCGCCTTCAAAATTGCCTCAAAGAAAAATCAAAAGAAGAACTACCCCATTGTAAACCACCTTAAATTCAGATAATTCACACATCTCACATATTTGCATGTAAGCTTTAGTTACCAAGGGGTGAATGATATGGATATTTTGTTATTCCACTATAAGTCTATAATATTCTGACTTCTGGAGTGGAACTCTTTCCCATAGATTGTAGGTTCTCATAAATATCTGATTGCATAATCCTCACTCATCTTGTATCATCAGGATTTGACATTAAGTATACTGATACAAAACAATAGAAGTGACTGATCAAAGCACAAAATTAAAGGGATATATCAGATCACCTGCCAGAGCTCCTCAGTTACGAAAGGCATAAATGGATGTAGCAATTTAAGAATGTTCTCAAAAATGTATAGCAGAGCTGCTTGTGATACAGATGCAACAGAATTATCTCCAGAGTGATACAGACGAGCTTTACTAGCTTCAATGTACCTTGAAAAATAGACAGGGATTCAGGGACAGAAGAAGAAATAGATAAACTATAAGATATACCATCTTCGGTTAAGGTCTGGAAGAAACTAAGATGAATTCAGGGAAAAGAATGAAACAGAACAGGTAACTTCTATGTCTCCTCTTTATTCAGAAGTAAAGAGCAAGTGAAGACCTTCCTGTCAGGTAAGTAAAAAAGAGATCAAGGATGTAAGCAGTTACACAGAAGCTCTTACATTCTGCTCAAACCAAACGGATCAAAAATCAATTTGTTGTCACTAAATTGATGGTAGAATTAGGTAACTAGTTTCATGATGAAGGAGAAGTAAACTCATTCATAACCATTTTTCAGGGTTAAGCTTACCTACTCTTATCACTGTAACTAACTTTAATCATAATATACCTAATACGTATCATTAAGTTTTTGAACTGGTCTGGGGGTAATGACCTTTGTTTTAACTCACAATGGACTAGTTCTTCAAGCATGAACAAGACAAATCACCATGCAAGAGCATAAGAATGAATTCCAAATTTAATTCCTATGCCCACCAACACTATCATTCTTTCTACATATTACTCTTCAATAAAAATAGCGGGCCCATTATCCACGGAGTTTAGAAGGCTGTGATTGGTCCAAAGGGCGGGTCACAGACGGATTTCTCGGTTATCAAAAAAATAGTCCCTACTTCAGATTTTAGATAATGTGCTGCAGAGGTGGATCTACATTGATTATTGTGGGTCACATGAACCCAATTGCTTTTTCTTAATCATGAATATGTAGTAAGAAATTCACTATATATCTATAAATATTTGACTGTTGCCTCAGTCATATGTATACTTCCTCTGTCTCAATTTATGTGGCACCCTTTCCTTTTTAGTCTGTCCCACAAAGAGTGTCATTTTTCCTTATTTGGCAACTATAATGACATCATCCCCATTTTATCCTTATTGGGTCCAACTTAACACAGTATTGTGAAGAAAAGTCAACTAAAAGTAAGCATTAAAGTGACATTAAGGGCAATTTGGTATACATAACAAAGTCTTTCCTTATTTCTTAAACTTCGTGCCCGGCCAAACGGTGTCACATAAATTGGGATAGAGGGAGTATTAACTTGAGGTTGCTGAAAGAACTCATAAACTTCAAATTTTAGATCAGCTAGTGTAAGAAGAGTTACTAATTAAATTTCTTCCCACCATCAGCATCATTCTTCTACATATAAATCTTCAATAAAAGTTGCTCCTGGCTCTAGATGGTTAGGACTTCATATACTGCATAATGTCTTATTCAAATAATACTGGATAATGTCTTATTTAAACAAATGAGTAACAAGACTAACATGGAAACCAAGTAAAAGAACCAAAAACACTAGGAAGAACATACCAATCAGCAAAATCAGACCAAAAGAAGTCATATATTTCTCTTCCAACATCTCCAAAGAAAAATTTCTCATAACTTGCAGTGACTTCATCAACAAGTACATGAAGCTTTGATACCTGAATGGTGTAGAACTAGTTAAAACAGGACCACTATGCAATATTGGGCTTAATAAGCATCAAAAACATCATCTTACCACCCAGCATTCAGGTAGTGGGAGCTTCAGCACAGACTCTATATTATCAAACTGAGAGAACAGTAGATAGTGAAATAGATTAGAATTCTGAATGATATATTCTTGGCAGGGAATAAGGAATTAAAACACAATTCAACTCTGGACCCTTAGAAACCTCAGGATGACTCCAAATTATTTATGTGAATACTGTTCCCAGTAAATTAGCAATCTAAGATATATGGAAGAAGTTATTCCACTGTACTTCAAAAAACCAATTTTCTCACTCTAGCGCCTATACAAGGATATAGATTTGAACACCACAAAAATTGGGCTTCGGTGGAACACAATCCTTTTGGATTAACTTTGTTCTAGGATGTGAATTCTCAAGCCATGCAAATCTGAGAATTCTCGAAGAAGTGGACTTCAACATTCAGAAACGCGGGTATATACCAAATTATTTAACAGCAAAAAAATTCTATGTTTCCAGCCTATGCTGGAAACAAAATCGACATGTTTTAGAGTTATGCCAACAACCAGGATAAACTTTTTAGTCTTCAAGGCCATGCTGATCATGAAGCTCAATCTGAATCTGGCAGAGTTAATATGGATCACCAAAATTAATCTGACACAATGACACTCTGTGATTTAATGCATTTTTCATTTTGTCATACCACAATACTTATCTCTGTTCTTTCAGAAAATTTTCATTTTTAATAAGTATGTCTTCTCTTTCAAACATTCTTTTTATTTCATTAGTACCTAACTGCTTCTGAACCACAGATCTCGAAGTAAATTGTCAAAAAGAAACATATAAGCAAACCTTATGGGCCCGTAAGGCTTCCCAAGCAGGAGTGTCATCTTGACGAGGCAAATTCCGCAATACGAACTTGCCAGCATTCCACAATTTGTTGGTGAATGCCTTGTTAGAGGACAACCTCTCTGTGGACAAATTTAGATCCTATAACAAAGACATAAGCTGGCTGATGAAAGCATCCCAGTGGACACTATTGGAGAAAAGGAAGATATTTATCCATAGTTTACTGACTAAAAATGAGCTCATTACAAACCTGACCAGCAGTCCCTAAGGCAAGAGTGAAACGCAAAGCATCGGTGCCATACTCTGCAATGGTGTCAAGGGGATCTATGACATTTCCCAATGTTTTTGACATTTTTCTGCCCTGAAACAGAGCCCTGACAAGTTTAAAGCTACAATATATGCAGGAAATGAACCATGGAATGGGAGATATAAATCCAGATCTTATCACAACTAATGATGGTTTCTGGACTTGTCCTGGATGCAACTCAGATGCAGATAGGGCAGGTTCAACCAAATTCAATTATTTCAGTAAATCGACTCATTATCACAAATATATATATAACATTAACAAAAACTGCATGCTTGGAGCCGATCAGTTCAAAGATTGATGAACCAAAAGTTCGGGGAAATGTGTAAAATTTAAACCTCAATGCAGGGCCTGAAATAACTTTTTTCTTAGAAATTGGTCTCTTCAATCAATGAATTAGGTAGGAACAATATCTTAGCTTTCCTCCAAAACAGCACAAGCTACTCTATTCAACAATTTTACACAACATACCCTTCTTGCTGAAACGGTAGCTTGTGAAGAGGAGGGAAATATGAATTAACTGAACGCATCGTCTTACGACCAATGTAAATTTGCAACAAGAAAGTGCACATTTTTTACCGAAAATAAAAGGGAATTGTATTTACAGGACAAGTAATTCCACTGAATAATAAATCAGCCAGCACGATCAACAAATTATCTAGAAAAAGTGCATCAAGAAGAGTAAAGACATACATTTCAGGCAGTAACTTAAAAGCATGAACTCACTTGAGAATCACGGATTAGTCCATGAAGATAAACATTTGAAAAGGGGACAGTCCCAGTTAACTCAATTCCCATCATCACCATTCGTGCCACCCAAAAGAACAGTATGTCGTGCCTGTTACCAAGTGAAGTAACTGTTACTGTTCAGGGAATATTGCAATATAGCATTTTTACATTTTGAAAACCACAAGTCTTAAAAAGATAGTAACATGAAAAATATGAAATATACAGGATGGTTAGTCTCTGATGGGGTGTTCACAGTGAATAGGTTGTATAAGAAGGAACTCCTGGGGCAACCTGGAGGCAGTAGAGGCTCATGGGTGAAGTGTGGAACTGTCTGGTCAGCTCAAAAATTAAATGTTTCACCTGGCTAGTGATCAAAAGAACATGTCTAACACATGAAGCTTTACATAGGAGAGGAGTCCAGATTGATTCTAGATGCTATCTTTGTGATGAGTATGCAGAGACAAACAGTCACTTATTTTTGCACTGCAAGGTGAGTGCTCGGTTATGGTCTCTATTCTTTAACATTACAGGCATCAGGTGAACTATGCCAGAACACACAGAAGATCTCCTGAGTTGTTGGATCATGAGGGGGTAGCAAATCCCAAAAGAGATGGTGAAAAGCAGTCCCTTCTTGAATTTGGTGGACAGTGTGGATGAAAAGGAATGGAAGGTGTTTTGAGGATAGATTTATCTCTATACAGAAAATTAAGGAGAGCTGCATTGCTAATCTTCATTTCTGGTGTAAAGAAGCAAACACAGAGGAAGCAGTCTCTTTGGTAGATATTTTTTAGGAGTTTTGTAATTAGTGTTTTGTGCGTATAATTTTTCTTTCTCCTGTTGATATCTTTTTGGAGGTTGCCAGCATAGTCCTTAATGCTGAGAAATACAAATTACCTGTTCTCAAAAAATAAAAAGTAAAAAAGTATGAAACATACCAACTTTCTTGAAACAGAGAGAGAAAAAATCAAGGGACAACTATTTCGAAACAGATTAAAATATCAAGTATTAGTACGTGAAAGTAAAAATATTAGAATTAGTATTAATACATCCCTCATTGTTTAAATATAATATGTTGATGGTACCTCACTCTTGTAATCATTACATCTCTTTTCTTCTCAACTAGTATTTCTCATATGGAAGAGAGTTTCAAGTTAGAGACCTAAGTAGATTCTGTATATCGATTGGCAGCCATAAAGTTAAAATTTTCTTTTCAAAAATACTCTTGCCTATTATTGATAACTGTTCCAACAGCACCAAACTGTTCAAAGAGTACTGTGCCTCTTTTCTGTAACTGTGGCTGCACAACACCTCTTTCCGGTGATGGCTCCAGCAACACCCTGCCACTTTCAGTCACTAATCTGGTAGAACCTGCTGCTATTTCAGCCAGCACCCAAGCCATTATTCTGTAAGTTGGTTATGCTACTTAGAGTACAGTGAAGCAGCTCGAGTTCAGAGGTTTGTTGATGTGTTGGTTGGTCATCTATACAATGCAGTAGCCCCACAGATGAAGACTTTGACCTACTCTGATGCAGATCATGCTAGGAAGATTGAAAACAAGGGTCTTAAGGAACATGCAGCTTATGATGTGCGTAAGAAGGCCAAGATAGGGGGATCTTTCGGCGGCGACTTCAGTGCAAATCACAGAGCAGGGAAAGCAACAACAGGGTTCTCAGACAGGGACAGATTCGTATTCAGAGTCTGCATAGAGGCCGCATCATAGACAGGGTATCTAGGGACCATCATTGTTATATGGACATCACAGTTCTATGCAGTAATGCAGATGTACGCCACTGCTCCAATCTTCCAGACTTGCAGCAGACCACATGTGGGTCAATGTCGTGTTTTGACTAGAGAGTACTTTCGGTGGAGTCCGGAACCTAAATGATGGGGGGAATGCCAAAAGGCCCAAAACAAAGTTTACAAATTCTACCTTTAACGCACTAATTTAGTGCGCTATGTAAGAATTGTCTGACACCTAAAATTAAAGTATGTCAACCGTCTGTCGCTTGAACCTTTAAAAAAAAAAGTTGATAACGTAGGAAATTTGTATGCTATAGTCATCCTATTCTTTTGTTCAATTGTAAGTTTTGATGTCTTGTCATGCTTAAGGATATTTTAGTAAGTTATTTCAATTTAAACATGAAATAAGTTCTTTTTTTCATATTATTAAAAAACAATCTGCATAACAAAAATATGTGTATAATCATTTTCTAAGACAAATGAAAATATAAAACTTAGCTTAGGCGTAGAAAAAATAATATTCCCTCTGGTTTAATTTAATTGTCTTACTTTTCTTTTTAAAAAATACTTCTTTAATATGTATATTTGGTAATTCTTTAATTACAAAAATATTCTACATGAACTTTATAATACCATAAGATTCAACAGACATTGTAGTACATCAAACACAATACATTAAAGGGGAAATCCCTCTTTATCAAAAAAAATTCCTCAAAGTTCAAACTCAAGACCTCTAATTAAAAATAAAGAAATTGTATTCATCTCGCCACGACTTTTTTTGTGCTACAAGTTCATTTACTTAGACAGCCAAATTGAAGGGGGTAGTACACATCAAAGTATAGCACTTGCAAAAATGATACTCCATTTGTTATGATGAGAAACATAATAAGCACCCAGAGTTCTTGATAACAAAAATGATACAATCATTTATATTTAATAATTTTATTGCATTAAGTTGGTAGGTTGAAGAAATTAATATCATAGTGCTTGAGAATATTTTCATGCAAATTAGTGCTAAAAGAAAGCCAAATATAAGATGTTTGGGAAGTCCTTTGGCATTGTCGATGGCGCAAAAATATGGCAACTCCGGTAAAGGGAAAAAACGTTCAATTATATATGTCAGTGTATTCTTCATCATTTTACATTATTAGGTCATACAAAAGATATTTACAAATTCTTTAGAATGCAAAATTTGTAATTTTGAAAACAAATCAGATTACCTATTATAACAGATAAAAAATAAAAATGACTTTGATGGAATAAAAATTATTTACTTTGACAATATATATGATTCAGACTAAAAATAACGAGAGCAAAGAACAAAAGGTATGATAAATTGCCTGCCATAATAGTGGTAATAATTTCTCAATTGAGAAATTCATGTGTGCGATGTACCACAAAACAGAGTTGTGGCGGGATGAATCAAAAGGTGTGACGTGATGAATAAGATATCTTCACTTTTAATTAAAGGTCTCGAGTTCAAACTTTGGGAAAGAAAAAACTATTGATAAGGAGTGATTTCCCTTTTAATTTTAAAAAAATCCCCTTTAATTTATTGTGTGGTGTACTACAATGAACTTTGAATCTTGTCGTATTAAAAAGGTCTTGTAGAATATAAGAAATAAAGAATTACCAAATATATAAATTAAAGAAGTATTTTCTAAAGAGAAAAGTAAGACAATTAAATTAAAACAAAGGGGTTATTATTTTCATAAGCATAAGTTAAGTCTTATTTTTCTATTGTCTTAGAAAATGATAATACACATATTTTGTAAAGCAGATTTTTTTAATAATATGAAATAAAAAAATAAAAAAAACTTCTTTCATGTTCTAAATTGAAATAACTTACTAAAATATCTTTAAGAATTTAAGCATGCAAGACATCAAAACTTACAATTGAGCAAAAGAATAGAATGCCTATAGCGCACAAATTTCCTATGTTATCAATTTTGTTTTAAAAGAAAAGGTTTAACATACGGATGGCTGACGGACTTTAACTTTAGGAGTCGGACAATCTTTACATAGTGCACTAAATTAATACATTAAAGGTAGAATTTGTAAACTTTATTTTGGGCAATTATTTTAGTCATTTTGGCTTTCCTCCCCATCATTTAGTTTCCGGACTCACTTCTGGTGTGGCCAGTTGGGACATCGCATCAGGGACTACCCTCAATCTCTGAGAAATGTCAGTCAAGCTTATGCTCAGTTAGCTTTACCTACCCAGGCTACTCGTAAAACTTCAGGTGCGGCTAATGTTGTGGTTGACTAAGTTGCTCGAATTCTCCATAAATGTTGCCACACGCGTGTCAGGTCCTCCAAAAATGCACTACTTTTTAAGGATCCGACGACATTTTTGAAGAGTCCGAGCAACATAGGTGGATGATGCATTGAGCAGAAAATCTATGGGCAGTTTGCCACATATGGCTCCTGAAAAGAGAGTTGACAAAGGATATTTAGAAACTCGAAGGCACATGTGTCAGATTTTGTGTGGGAAATTCAAACATTGTTGGCTTGTGTTCAAGCCAAGTCTTCACTAGTAAAGTACATAAAGGCCACTGAATATGAGGATGTGCAATTGTGCAACTACTGAGAAGAGGTCCAAGTTGGTAAAAGTAAGAAGATAACTGTTTAATGTGATGGTATTCTCCGACTAGGTAACCGGTTATGTGTACCAAATGCAGATGGGTTAAGACGAGCCGTTCTTGAGGAAGCTCACAATTCCAGATACACTATACACCCTGGCTCCACTAAGATGTATCGTGACCTGAAATAATTGTTTTGGTGGGAAGGTATGAAGAAAGATATTGCTAACTTTGTTTCTAGCTGTTTGACTTGTCAGCAGGAAAAAGTTGAGCATCTGCAACCCACATGATCACTACAGCAGATTGTAATTCCAGAGTGAAAATGGGAAAGCATTACTATGGATTTTGTGATCGGGCTACCACAAACCCTTAGAGGTTATGATTCTGTGTGGATAATTGTGAACCGACTAACAAAATCAGCACACTTCTTGCCAGTAAAGACTGCACCTGGTGGAGTGAAATATGCACAATATTAATGAATGAAATTGTCAGACTTCACGGTGTTCCAATATATCATCTCTGATAGAGGGTCACAATTCACTTCACGCTTTTGGAGATCTTTCCAAGAAGCATTGGGGCACACGAGTAGATCTTAGTACTGCATTTCATCCGCAGCCAGACGGGCAGTTTGAACGTATTAAACAATTTTTGGAGGATCTGTTGAGAGATTGCATCCTTGATTTTGGAGGTTGTTGGGATACTTACCTACCTTTAGCTGAATTTTCCTACAACTTCCAGCCAAGCATTCAGATGGCACCATACGAAGACTTGTATGGTAGATGATGTCGTTCTCCTATAGGATGGTTTGAAGTTGGAGAGGCTAATATATTGGGACCAGACTTAGTACAAGAAGCTATTGACAAGGTCCAGTTAATTAGACAGAGGTTGCTCACAACTATACCATTATGAATTAGCTGTGCAGTCCATTACAAGTTCATGGTGCATATTCATAGTACTTTATGAGCTGAAATGCACTTATATTCTTGTGTGTGTGTGTGTGTGTGTGTGTGTGTGTGTGTGTGTATTGCATCACATAATATAGGGTCACTTCTAATTTGAATTCATCAAAAAGCCTCTCCACAGTTGGCCCCATTTTCATGTAAATGTAACAGAAGTTCAAGAGTTTATCAACTAACCATGGTAGTAAAATTAGGTTACCTCACCTAATTTTTGCTGGAGGGAACCTATGTACTTCTCTTTCAAGGCACTAAACATCTTCAAATAGGAAAGAAGGCACCATATCCAACTCAAGACCCAAGTGGTAATATATCAACACTGGCATAAACTAAGATGATAAATAATACATGGACCTTTGTTTTTCTTCCTTTTTTTTACACCACGTGAAGTTGCAAATTTCCATCAATAGGTTTGTTAAATGGACGGTATACTTCCATTGTTTTTCCATCTTGATTGCTAGAT